>CAUYQV010077747.1:0-49136 GCA_963574575.1 Galagoides demidoff
GGCTGCAACCAAAAAAAATAGCCGGGCCTTGAGGCGGGCACCTGTCATTTCAGCTACTTGGGAGGTGGAGGCAGGAGACTCGCTTGAGCCCAGGAGTTGGAGGCTGCTGTGAGCTGTGATGCCACAGCACTCTACCCAGGGGGAACAACTTGAGGCTCTGTCTCAAAAAAAAAAAAAAAAGAAAGAAATTACTTGAGTTCTGAAAGACTGTGGTTAGGTTCCTTGGCAAGTTCGTTGATGAATTGGGTAGTTAGTGGATATGCTGGTAGATGAGTTGAGTAGTTGGTTTCGGATTGTGTTGGTATCTTATACAAATCAGATTAATTCTGTGCTTATATTTCATAGCTAAGAACAGATCCAGGAGTAGATTTTATTTGTTGAGTACTCTGGGCATCCAGTGAGGTGTGTGGGTGTGGGTGTCTGTCTGTCTGTGTGTGTTTTGTGCAGATCAGAGTTAATGAAATCCACCCCCAGTGTCCAATTCCAACAGGGTCAAGGCACCTGACCTTTCCACCTGACACATAATGGCACCTCTAAAAATTTCAGTTATAACTGTCTACAGTAACAAAAGGAATATTGTTAGACATGCGTTCAGCTAGCTTAGAATCCTAAATATAATATACATCTACAAATGTGTCTATAAATAAGGTTTTTAAAAAACATTTTCAGCATGACTTTGAAAAGAAATGAAAAAGTCAATGCTAGAAATCCCCCAATTCAAGTGAGCATTTTATTATTAATGAAAAGCTCATGCTGGTTGAGAGAGAATGGGTCATTGGAGTGGGAAAGTTCATAGACTTTTTGGACGTCCAATTTCCCCCTCGGTGCAAGGGCAGCTATGAAGAAACTGGATCCTCACGGAGCGGTGATGGTGGAAGAGGGGGAACCTGAGCCAGGTTACGCCAATAATTGCCAGCCCCCCAGGATTCTAGCTCAGAAATTTTTGTATGTTCTCAGGAGACAAAAATGAGTGATCATCAAAGGCAGCAGAGCTCAGCAGGACTGTCACAAGCCTGAAGTTACAACTTAGACATGCAATAGAAAATATCATCGCTACCTCTCCAGTGCATCGCCTGTAGTAATTAAAAACTTGATCCCTGCTGTTTTATCATCTCATTAGCAATGGGGGCACAAGACTTTTATCCTTGTTTGTCAGGAATCAAACATACCAGAGGAACTCTGATTATAAATTGATGAAAGTAAAGTTAAACTTTTAAATAAGAGAAGTGACTGTTCACAATGTTTTTTTAAAGCTGATTAAAGAGATCTATTTTTTTTTTCCCTATAAAAGTAATAGCTCCGTCCAGCCCAGAATTGTAGAGGTCATCTCTAGGATCACTACATGGGATGCGTTTTGTAAAGGGGTTTGCTTTGTGAGCTGTTCTGATTTAAAATAAATATCAGCTCTAAAAAACTCCCTGAAAGAGCAGATCCAAAGACTATCATCTTTTTTAAGGCTTTTGATGCAGTTGAAACACCTTCTCCCCCTCTCAGTCATGTGTATTATAATGTCTTTTATTCAGGGTAACTGCCTGACCTCTTCATTTAAAAGCCCAGGCAAGCCTTTTGCTTGTTTTAATAACTTGTTTTTGACTGAGGACAGGTGAAGGACCTGGGGCCTGTTTCAGGCAGCTCATTTCTACAACATTGGTTTCCAAAATGGAAATTATCCTTCTGAATTTACCTTGTTTCCTTTGGGTCCAAAAAAAAAGCCAGAGCTATACCTCCTATGTAGCACGTTAGTCAAATTCTAATCTGTGCTACAGAACAATTGGAGAGTTTGGGTTTGAAGAAAAAAGAATAGCTGAAATGCCTCTTTCCTGTAATCAGCTATTTGCCTATGCGTTCAAAGCATCCTAACCCAGTGGCTTCTGGGCCCCACACCCTCTGGTAAGTGCTGGGGTACCAGGAAATCAAATGGAGCCCTGACTTGCCCATAACTTTCAAACTTTCTTCTCTTCATGCTCAAAGAATTCGATGTCAAAGTTGCTTGAGGAATGATAAGAAGTGAAAAAATTTAAAAGCTAGATATTGTTCACTAGATATTGTTAAGCTAGATATTCAGCACTGTTGACATTTTTGATGACATAATTCCTGGGGCTGTGGGGTGGGGGGACTGTCTTGTGCCCCAGGGGTATTTAGCAGTACCCTTAGCCTCTGTCTACCAGGTGCCTGAGGCAACCCACTTCCTGCTGTGACAACCAAAAATATCTCTAGGCTTTGCCAAATGTCCTGGGAGTCAAAATCACACCCACTTGAGAGCAACTAGACCACCATGTATGTATTATATTACCACTTGTGTGACACAAGCACAATTGTGAACACACGGACCATCCTCAAAAAACACACTCTGATAGAAAGTGATTTCCTATCCTAGGTAAAGGGGAGAATGGGATAAATGATAACTTATTTTTCTCTGTTTTACCTTTTTGTACTTTTATATTGTGTGGCTCATGTGTGTATCACCTGTACTAAGCAAACACAAACAAACAAATGGACGAATAATTCAAACCAGGGGCTTTCACTGAGATAAATAAGTAGATAACTAAATTAATTAATAAATAAAGCAAATATATGAATGGATAAGTCAAGATACTCCATTGAGGAGGCCCCTTCCCTGTTCTATACTTTTGCACAAACTAACTAACTAGTTGATGCTGATGGGCCAAGTGTAGAATTAATCAGAATTCTTCCAATAAAAACAAAAGTATGGCTCAGCGCCTGTGGCTCAAGCGGCTAAAGCGCCAGCCACATACACCTGAGCTGGCGGGTTTGAATCCAGCCTGGGCCCACCAAACAACAATGATGGCTGCAACCAAAAAACAAAAGTATGTGTTTATACACATATATCTGTGACTTGGGTGTTTCTGTTTCTGATTTTATTTTATCATTATAAGCACCACCAATAGAGCATGATATTTTGTTTTTCCACTGGACAAATCCAAGTCCTTGAAGTCATTCACAGAGGAGAAGACACTTCCTTGAAGGAGCAGGGTCTGTCCTCACTTGCTAGGTCTGAGTCTATAATACTAGCCTTTGCCCTGTCAGGCAGAAAGAAGCTCTCTGTTGGGGCAGCTGCCCCCATGTGCCAGGGGAGGGTGTGGCCAGTAGCCTGTCCCCAAGTGGAGAGCAGTATCCTGGCAGCCTACTCAGTTGCACTGTCATGGGCTTGGCAGTTACCCTCCTCCCCCCATCTCCGCCCCCAGCTTAAAAGCTGCCTGCTTGTTAGTGGGTAAAAACATAGGGTTAGATGAAGGAGTAAGTTCTAATACTCAGTGGCAGAGCAGGGTGACTACAGTTAGCAACAATGTATCATATGTATTTTAAAATAGCTGGGAGAGAGAACCTGAAAGGTTCCCAGCACATAAAAATGACAAATACTCCAGGCGATGGATGCCCTCAGTCCTCTGACTTGATTATTACCCAGTCTTTGCATGTAACAAAATGACACATGTAACAAAATATTGCATGGATTTGACTCCAGGGAGTTTACCTTTAGGATGGGAGATAAATATTATGTATCCAAATTTTTAAAGCTGATAAATATTATGTCTCAATTTTTTAAACGCTGCAACGGTTCCTACTCCCTCTACCCTTCTTAACAACTGCTAACTATACAAAACCAAAGTGTAAACAATGGGTCTGGCTTTGGATGGGCAGTAATATTACTACAAGGACATAAAGTTGTGTGACATTTAACTTGAGAGCCAGCCTGGTGTCCTAAGAACAGTTGTGAACTGGGAGCCAGCAAACTTGACCACCAGAGGCTTTGTGTGTGTCACCCGGGTTACTCCCAGCAACGGCCCTTAAACAGATGGGGACAGTGATGCAACTGAGATCAGGTGATTTGCCCAAGTCCACCCAGCATCTTAGCTGCAGAGCAGGGATTTGAACCTAGGAAGCGTGACCTCAAACTACACCACTGAACATGGGTAAAACATGCTGTAATTTTTATTAGGTTTCTATCTTTTTTTTTTTTAATGTGTCACTGACAGACCTTTTGAGTGTTGCAAGACCTCATTTTTCTCATAAACTGTGTGATTTTTACTGCACAGTTTTGCACAGCACAGCGATTTTTAGTCGCGTGTGCGGCAGAACCGACTGTGATGATCTCTGCTAAGTTTTACAGGCTCTCAGAATATTTTGATCCTGATTCTGCTATTCATAACGTTTGGCATTTCTAATCTTCATGTTACATGAATTTGATGAGAATATAACGCTAAATATCCACAAGTCCTTGAGAGGGAAAGGCCGTATTCTGGAGGAGAGTCACACAAACACGAAAAAGGTGTTTCCTGTGGAGAAAGTGGTTTCAGGATCATAACAAATTTTAAGTCATGTTACCAACTTCACAAGATATTTTTCCATTTAGCTTAAGAAAGAAGGAGCTTTTTCTCCCTTATTGAAATCTTTATTTAAGAAGACATCTTAAGAAATGAGGGGCCTCTGAGCTTTGGATGGATCTTTAAAAGAGTTTTCTAGCCCAGTGTCTTTGCTGTAGAAATCAATCAGCGAGGCTCCTTGTCTTGCCAAGATGGCCCATCTGCTGCTGTCAGAGCCAAGTTTCCCCAAGTTTCATGGCTGCTCTTACGACACCAGGCTGGCTCCCGGGTTGTATGTTGTACAACTTTATGTCCTTGTAGTAACACTAACGCTGATCCAGAGCCAGACCCACTTGTTACCACAATGATGGTTTTGTACAGTCGGCAGCTTTTAAGAAGAGTAGAGAGTGTAGGGATAGTTCTTTGGCTTTTGAAAACTGATACATGAATACTAAATGGATAGGACACTTCACCTGCTTCACCTGGGGAAACCCCTGAGGTTTGCTTGGAAAAGTGGGGCCTGGAAGCACCATAGCTCATGCGTTATCATGAAGTAATGGAAATAGTATTATCTGCGATCAGAAGGAGGTAAAGGGATGTGTGTGGATCAGCTTACAAAAGCCCAGTGAACTGAAATGGTCGGGGGATGTTTGAGGCATAGCCATGCTGTGTTTTGTGAATTTCTTGGCTGCTTACTTCAGCTCAGTGTGTGTGTGGAGGAATTTTCTGTATTCCTCTGGCATTTATCCAAGATGAATTGCCCAGAAGCAAATAGAAATTTTGTGCTAAGCTCAAGTTGTCCTCTAATAGATCAATTGCCTTGGAACAAATGTGCATTTTTAAAGCAAGCATTACATCAGAAATGCGTCACATCCTATGCTTGGGATAAACCACATTGTGAGAATAAAATGGTAGCTACCATCTGTATCAGGCTTATCACATGCCAAGTGCACTGCCAAGCATTTGCATATATTATACCTTTTTAATCTTAACTACCTCCTTGAGGTAGGTGTGGTTACCACGATGCCATTTTATATGTGAGGACATGAAGGCACCAAGAGATTGGCCAGATGGAGCTGGGACAGGAGTTTGACAGCAGCAGCCTTGAGTGAAGGCGGAGGGGTGGTCTTGGGTTCCACACAGAGTCCCATGCAGATCTGCAAGGTGCTGGGACCGGGAGGGCAGCTAGAAAGCTCTGGGGTGTGAGCCTTCATGGAGCGCCCCCATGTGGCAAGTCGGGGAGTGACAAGTTCTGTGTACTCTCAGGGTGCACCTCACCGGAGCATTCAATCCTGTTCTGGGCACCCCACTTCTAAAGAAAGGGGATAAATAAACTGGGTAAGGAGATAAAAATATACCCATATTCAAAAGTCCTGACAGATGAGAAGCTGAGAAGGAAGTTATGCTATTTAGAAGAGAAAAACAAGAGAGTTTCCTTGAAGTTTTCGAAAGGTTAGAACATGTCAAGACTATTAGATTTCTCTCTCTTTTTTTAATGTTGTATTTTTTTCCCTGCCTGAACCCCTGGAGTAGAACAGGGTGGAGTAGATAATGGCTAATATTTACTGAATACATAGTGCAGACACTCTGCTGGCACCAACTTGATTGCTCCAGGCAGCGGCCCCATGATGCTGGGTGAGCATTATCTAGCAGGGGGACACTGAGGCCACTGAGACCAGGTGATTGGCCCAAGTTACAAGACTTGCCAGTGGCAGAGCAGGCATTTGAACTCAGGAAGTTTGACTTCAAAATTTTTATTCATCACCACCAAGCAGGACAAGGTACAGGGAAACAGATTTGGATTCCATCTAAGGGAGAATGTTCTAGAAAACAAAATGTTCTCCCTCTGAAACCATGAATTGCTGGTCCTCAGAACAGACTGAATAACCTCTTGTTGGGGATACATAAAGGAGAAGCAAGAACGAACTAGGTAAGATTAGCATTGAGGGTTTCATGCAAAACCAGCTTTCCGTGGTTCTCATAGGGGGTAGAAAACCCACGGTTCTAACAAAATAAATTTAAAAACCAACAAATACATGCAGCAGCACTATGCCCAGGGACCAAGATGAGCATATTTAATGTCTTCATTCCCCAGATATTTATGCATAGGATTTTGTAGTAACTTCATTTGAATAATAAAAAAGATTACTTTCCATTTTGAGAGGTGTAACCTCCTTATGTATGGCTTTATAAAGTAAATATATAATGTAAAACGCAGAGAATATGAACTGTATGTCTCAAATATCTTTGCCCTGTGGACCGTTTCAGATATCAGTTGAAGGATCTTCAAAATAGTCCTTCCCATCTTGACACACACCTTCCTGCCTACAGTTCCCGGCACACTCTGTCCAGCCTGTGCAGCCAACTCCTTGATGCTGACCGTTGCCTGTCTTTGCGTCCCACCATGGCCATCTTGTCTTATTTTACACTCTCCCCATCTCTGTGTCTTCCGAGTGTTCTTCTGTCTGCCACTAAACGACAAGTATCCAAGGGTCCTCTTCCGTTTTTTCTCTGGCAGATGGCTCCTCCAGTGGCTTCAGACCCTGCCCATGTGGGGATGACTCTGTGGATTTTTGGCTCTCTGTACTCTAAGGCCGCACAGCAGTCCAGCTGGGAACTGTATGCCTTCTCCTACACATCTCCAGATGTCTTAGCTCAGAGAGTCCAAAATGCAGCTCTTTACCTGCCTGCACTGCTGACTTGGTCCATGTGGTAAAATGCAGACCATCCTTCACCCTGCCCTTTCCCCCCCCATCGCACGGAGCATCCAGTTCCATCCACCCACCCCAGCGCCTCCGTCGGGCCGCCTACCCCATCCTCACTGCCGCTGCTCGGCTTTGCCACCTCAGTCCTCCAGCATCTGTCTCCGCTTTTTGCTCTAACGTCATCTTTGTTACCAGACCCTCAGGAGCTTCACTTTCATCACACGGACTTTTTTTTTTTATTTCCTGAACTTGCTCTTCTCACCACAGCTGCTTTTGCATACATAGTTCCCTCTTTCTGGAGCTGCTAAAGTGACTTACTTTTTGTCTGATTAATTCCTATTCATTCCTCAGGTAACCAGTTTAGATGCCATTTCTATGAAAAATCTTCCCAACCTCCCAATCGGATGATCTTCTCTGCACTCCCAATAAGAAGAATTTGATGTGGGATCCTCTTATCTCTTGTGCCTGTTTAGTCATTTGTATGTCCCCCTTGATTGTGAATTTCATGAGAACGAGATAGTTTTACATCTAGCACAGAGTAGATTCTCAATTAATGTTTGTTGACTGAATATGAAACATTGAGATTCTGTGCTTTTTCCAGCTAACCAGCCTCTGCCTACAGTTAGCTGTTGCACATGACCTCATGGATTCATAAATAGGAACCATAATCTTTAGCAGTTTGGGCATAAAACTAGTCTTTTATAAAGATAAATCTTCTGTATAAACTTGGTCTTAGAATTGTCAAATTATGGGGTTCACTAGCTTTGAATGTTAGACTTGTTTTTATGAAATATACAGTGAGACTTCATGATCGTATGTTCATGGACAAGATGTTTAAAAAATAATTACAGTGCAGGGGCAGCACTTGTGGTTCAAAGGAGTAGGGCACTGGCCCCATATCCTGGAGGTGGTGGGTTCAAACCCAGCCCTGGCCAAAAATTGCAAAATAATAATAATAATAATAATAATAATAATAGTAATAATTACAATGCAGAAAGTTTCTTTTCTAAAACTGTCAATCAATTGAATTTATTCACAGCTGAACAAAAAAGAAACAAATCTATTTATAATTACAAAGGACTTTTCAATTTAAAAGAAAGTACTTCACAGGCTCAGTTTTTATGTCCCCCCCCCGCAAAAGAAAACATTTTGCATGTACTAAAAATCTTAAAAATTAAGATTATAGGACTGATATAAGGCAGGTAGAAAAAAATATCAATGTGTTTGCTACCACTGAACTGTATAGTTAAAAATAAACGTATATTTTACCTCGATAAAAACTAAATTGAAAAAAATACAGGTGGACTATTTTGGTAATTTAGTCGATGAACAGCTTCCTTTTAAAATTGAATAATGTATAGTGCCCTTTCACCCCTGGGGAACACGAGTAAGATAAATTCTTCAGTAGTGGTGTCGCTTTCTAGGTTAGAGTGGTTTTATTCGACAAAGAAAATTGAGATATGACTTCGGTGTCACACACAGTGGCTGCAGTAAAGAGCTCCTTTGTATATGTAATAAAATAGAAGACATTTTAAGCACTTGGAGAGTTCCACATCTAAGATCGCAGTTCCCACAAGACGAGATCTAACTTACCCTATTGTAATGGAGCAGAAATACATGAGACATGATTTTGTTTGAAATATTGGACCGTTTTCCTTTGATTCCATGATTTCCAAGCCACCCCAACTCCGTGGCGCTGCTTTAATGCAATGTCACTTGTCTGTCATCGTGCCTTTCCCAGCCAGGTGGGTGTGAGCACCATTCTTCCCGTGAGTCCACTGTCTAAGGCGACAATTTCAAAGCACGCTTTCTTGATCATGTTCTAAAATACAGTGGCCAGACGGGGAAATAAAGATGGCCAGGATTTCAAATCAATTTTCAGATCTAACATTTGTAAAAGGGGGAAAAAAAAATCTGAAGTGAGTAACATGGGCTGCAGAGTGATTGGGGAGATGTCTAAGTGGCTAAGTTCACAGGACAAAAGCAGACATTTCTTTTGTTTTGCATTCCAAGGCCCTTTCTCATGTAAAACCTTAGGCCAGTGGAGAAAATGAGGCCAAGGATAGCTTGAACTAAAACTCTTACGAGCTTCTCTTTCAAAAACACTTTCCTTTATTGCTTCTTCTCATTTTCTGCTGATATAAACCCATAAATGATCTCTCCGTGGCTCCAAAAGTGTGTGTTTGCTAAAGCACCTCTCAATGCAGTTGTTTAATTGAAAATTTTCACTTTCCCATTCAACTACCTCCCTCTTGGCTTTGCCCAATCTTTCCTCAGCCACTATCATCAGAAGGCTCAGCCTATTCCTCTCACCCCCCCCTCCTTAGGCTGCATTATCAGAGACACTGTAGTACAGCCTGGTCCCCCAAAAGACCAGGAAATGCTCATTTCCCTCTCTCCATATGGGGCAGAGAGGCTGTCTGGGAACCCCTGCCTTCCATCACTGGCCACTGGCTTCACCAGTGGGAAATAAGAGTCTCTTGCTGGGTAAAACCTGGGTGACTGGGG
The DNA here is from genome assembly GCA_963574575.1 of Galagoides demidoff. Classification (NCBI taxonomy): domain Eukaryota; kingdom Metazoa; phylum Chordata; class Mammalia; order Primates; family Galagidae; genus Galagoides; species Galagoides demidoff. Next base: position 9,536 of record CAUYQV010077747.1, read on the forward strand.
GCAGACCCCTGGGCTGCACCATGCTCCAGGCATGTGTGAGCCTGCACGGCTCCTCCCTCTCAAATGTGGGGCTCAGGTGGCAAATCACTTGTCCCTTCCTAGAGGATGGTTGGCAAATATTTATTGCTTCTCAAAAGATTCAGTATTCATACTCCTCACTCTTTTTTTTTTTTGGAGACAGAGCCTCAAGTTATCCCCCTGGGTAGAGTGCCATGGCATCACAGCTCACAGCAACCTCCAACTCCTGGGCTCAAGCGAGTCTCCTGCCTCAACCTCCCAAGCAGCTGGGACCACAGGCGCCCGCCACAACGCCTGGCCATTTTTTTTTTTTTTTTGGTTGCAGCCATCATTGTTTGGCGGGCCCGGGCTGGGGATTCGAACCCGCCACCTTAGGTGTATGTGGCTGGCGCCTTAGCCACTTGAGCCACAGGCGCCAAGCCTTATACTCCTCACTCTTAAAATGTAAGTCACACGGCCCAGGCTTTATCTACCTGCAAATACAAATATCCTTTCATTCGTCAAATGTCCACGGACCACCAGAAGGAGGTGAGGGAGAGCATGGTGATAGCTGGGGAGGCAGGGTGCCAGGCAGAGGACGGTCTGTGCCCAGCCCCTGAATGCCAGGTACCTGGAGGGACAGAGGGGCTGGGAGGAAAGAGAGGAAGTGATGACTTCAAGGAGGTAATGGGAGGTGGAGTACTGAGGGCCTGGATGGCCATTGTCAACTCAGAATCATGTATTCCGATGACCATAGAAAGCCTTTGGAGGTTTTGAGTGGAGGAGGATTGTTTTAATTTTTTTTTTTAGACAGTCTCACTGTGTTGTCCAGGCTAGAGTGCCATGGTATCATCATAGCTCACAGTAACCTCAAACTCTTGAGTTCAAGAGATCCTCCTGCCTCGGGCTCCTGAGTAGCTGGGATTGCAGACATCTGCCACAGTACCTGGCTAATTCATTGTTGTTGTTTTCTGTCTTTAGTAGAGACAGGGTCTCGCTCTTCCTCAGGCTGGTCTCAGACTCCTGAGCTCAAGTGATCCTCCCACTTCAGTCTTTCAGAGAGCTAGGATTACAGGTGTGAGCCACCGGGCCTGGTTAGGAGTGTCTTGATTTGATTTATCTTTTAAAAGAACATCTTCTCCATCACCCTTCAGGAGGATCTCACCTAATATGCACTGTGAGCGTGTTCAGCACACCCCCTGGGTGAAGGGCTCAACTACAACTTGAACTTTACCTTAGAAAGGGAAACAATGTAACTTAAACATTTGTACCCTCATATCAATCTTAAATAATAAAAACAAAAGAACATCTTATTGCCATGTTGAGAGTTAGGCTGAGGGGTGCAAAGGTGGAAATAGACTGAGTAGGAGGCTATTGTGATGATCTGAGAAGAGATACCACGGCTCAGACCAGTGCATTAGTAGTAGGGGAGGATCAGTTTCTAGATATTTGGAAGAGAGAACTTATAGGATTTGTTGATGTTGGGCTCTCCAGCTTCTAGAACTGTGGGAAATAAATATTCGTCTTCCAAGACACTCAGTGTAAGGTATTTTTGTTACCAGTCCCAACTGACAAAGATATTATCTATACCTCTGTCTACACTGTATCTGTATATCTGTGCCTATATTTGTATCTGTAGCTATATCTTAATGTCCTATACCTCATCTGCATCTGTATCTAAGCTATATGCACGTCCTTATCTGTCTACTCAACCTACCTACATTCCTACCTGCTGCTATTGGTTGCACCAGGTGAGAAGTCCACACTGTCCTCAGCGCTGCTGTAATTAAAGAAACCCTTAGCATTAGACCAGGGCTCAGCCTCGTGTAGCAGGTCAGAAGTCGTGAACCCCAGGCAACTCCTGAGCCTGTCTTGAGAGCCAGTGCAGCCAAGCTGGGCATGGTGGTATATCCTGGTGGGAATTACAGAGAGAGGTGCTGCCCAAATGGACCTACCAGATGAGGACTGAGCTCTCCTGCTGCTGGGTGCAGTCTGGGTCTGCAGTGCAACTCCAAATTAATTCAATTAATACAGTTCCTCTGTTCCAAAGGGCCTGAAGTGGGTTTCCTTACTGGCTGTGGCAATGATGGCAGCAGGTGCTTTTCACTGAGTGTATTCTCTGTGTGGGCACTGGGGAAGCCAGCCCACACCAGGGCTCCCAGGAGGTGGACAAGGCACCAGAGCCTCGCCCCTCAACCCCATGGGGGTTCTCTGCAAACAGGGGCCTGCTTTTGCACCCCTATCCTCTTCTCCCTAACTTACTTCTGCTTCTCTGAAGTGCCCTCTTGGTTCTCTACTCAGAGGTGAGCTATTATGGACATTTATTTAAGCCTATATATGTGTGTGTCTGTGTGTGTGTGTCTTAAAGAAACAATAACATCCCTTTTTCTAACATAAATACCTTTGGGGAAAGCTACCATTTCCTGCCCTCTTTCTGTCGTGCATGCCACAGTTTCAGTAGATGCCGTGGTAAGTGACCAAGCGGTCGTAGAGTGCCTGCTGCATGCAGGGTGCTTCCTGTCCTCTGTCTCAGTCAGTCCTCAGCAAGGCCCTGGGACAGCATTATTGCCACCATTTGCCAGGTGGACACAGGTCCAGAGACTGTGAATGGCTTACCCAGCCTCTCGTAAGGGGCCACACTTGAGCTAGGGTTCAACTGGTTTGATTTGACTCAAAATACTCACTAGGTTGGGTGAGGATGTTTGCAAGAAGACAGAAATCATGAATTTCAAAACTGTTAACTCAGTCTGGGAACCCTGGGACCGTTGGTCACTCTAGTTCTGGGTCTGAAAAATTTAACCCTTACTTGTTATGGCAGCCAGCAAGCAAGGCCAAACAAACTCACCAATCTTCTGAAAATCTCAAATTTGTAATGTTTCTTAAAGGGATGACACTTGTCTCCATCTGCCCATCTTGCCTTCCTTGTTAAAAGCCATCCAGAAAAAAGCACATTGAGCAACAGCCTTCTATTACGACAGGACACGGATAATGGCCTTCCACTAAGGCCTTCAGACAAGCCTCAGGTAGGGTTCCTGACCTGGCCTCGCCACACGGGCCACCAGACCTCCCAGCAAACACAGCCCTCTCTGTCTCCCCCCACCCCACCCAGTGGCTTGGGCAGTGCATAGTCTGCCCCCTTCGCCTACCCAACCACAAAGCCCTGCACTCACCAGCAATTAGTTTTGTTTTTAGTACAAACAGCACTGCCTTGAAGAAGAATACAGCCCCCCAAAGCACTCAGCTGTTCCTGCCTCCTAGACAGGTGAGAGATTCTTGGTTCACCCCTAGACAGGTGAGAGATTCTTGGTTCCTTCCCCTCTGCCTGAAAAGCAGGGCATTTTGGTTCCTTGCTTGAAAATAGCATCTTTTCTAAGGCTACCAGGAGCCCAGATGCCGAGTCAGGGGCTACATCTGACGCTACAGAGGCGGAAAGAAGGAAGAGAAGAACAATGATCCTTTCTTCTTTCTGGCAGATTTTTTTTCTTTTTTTTTTTTTTTTTGTGGTGGTCGTGTGAGTCTGTGACAAACAGCCTGCAAACACTGTGTCGGCAGGGCGGTCTCAAAAGGCCTCTGCGCGTAACACAAAGGCATCTTTTACGTTGTGGGCCTCCTATCAATGAGTGCCCAACCCTTATGCTTTCTTTGTTGGAAAGAAAAAAAAAGATCCTACTTAAGCAAAAGTAAACCACGGCCTGATACTGTGCCAACTGTATTAACCAACTTCTCTGCCGAGGCTTTGAAGTTAGCAGGGGGTGGCATGCTTGTGGTGCGAGGAAAGAATGATACTTTAAGCGATTCCTTTTCATCCCTTTAACTTAATGAAAGATTAATGGCCTTGTTATTTTTGTTTCTGCTCTCCCCCCCCTTTAATTTCCACCCTCACCACCCCTGCCGTTGAAATTGAAAATCCTTCCTTGTAATGGTTTTCTGGATCAGTGGGTTTTGTGAATACAGCTCCTGCGCCTTCGACACCATCTGCAAGCTGGGTCACCTACTCCTGGTCCAAAACACCCAGGTGTCTTCCAGGGAGGAGCTCTGTGGTGAGCAAGCAGGTGGGTGGTGGCCCAGGAGAACTGGCTTTTATTCAAACAAACCCCACCTCCTCTGAGACGGGCTGCAACGCCTTGGCAGGGATTTGGCTTGTTTCCTTGAAGCATCAGTGTGGTGTTTTCCAGCACCTTCTTGGGAGGCTGGCTGTGGGCTGAGCAGGCGGCATCATGCATCACACGCCTGGGGAACCGTGCAGCGGGAAGGCAGGAGGGTGTCATCACACAAAAGGATCCTTTGGTAGGTGACAGGTCCCCTCCTATTCTGGCCCACCATGCTTTGCAAGCCCTGTCTCCTCCCTTTCTTGTGCCCTCCAAAGGGCAACTCCATCCACCAACTGTGGGGGCCAAAATCACTGGTGTCATTCTTGATACCCACTCACACGGCCTCCCACCCATACTCAGCCAACCAGCAAGACCTGTCGCCTCAACCTCCAATGTACATGCTGAGACCGGCCCAGATCGGAGCCCACTCACCTCTGACTGGCAAGACAGTGGGAGTCTACATGTTCCCTGCTTCCCTTCCTGCCTCCAGGCCTGTCTCACTCTGCTTCCAGCATGAGCTTTCTGAGATGAAGATCATGCTACTCTCTTGCTTAAAACCTCCAAAGGATTCTCAGTTCTCTTAGAAGAACCAAACTCCCTGTGTGAGGCTATGTGGTCGGGCTCCTGCCCGGCTCTCACTGGCTCTGCGTGGGTCTGGGTCCTCCCCTGTGCACATGCCGGTTCCGGCCTCACCCCTTCCTCAACCTCCCTGCACAATTTACTCCTTCAGTCTTTTGGCCTCAGTGAAGTGCACCTGCAGTTAGGCCCATCCCCACGCTCTGCGGCTCTCTCCCCACCTCCCCAGGGCTGACCTCTGCACCTGTATTGTCTTTTCTTCTAAATGTGCACTTTTAACTGAATTTATTTACTTGCAGATGACCCTGTCCTTCTATGGGAATGCAAACACCAGGCATGTGGCCACCCCATTGGTCTCACCTGCCTGCTGGTCGTTGGTTGAGTGCCGCCTTGTGCCAGGGACACCACTGGGTGGGGCCAGCAGTCAGAGGGATGATCTCCCTCTACCCATGGGGAGCGAGTGTCATTTGCCTGTATGGTGACCCTACAAATAAAAAGCACGGCAAAGAAAGTACATTTTAATAGCAGAGGATTTCAGAAATGGCCTTGACTATTTGGTTGACAAAATCAGGGAAGAGGGGATATCTGTGTGGATATACAAAGGAGATATTTAGTAGGTAGTAAGAGGTCCTGAACTCACGCAGCTGGATATCATCATACATTTATTTTGTGCCTGGCCAGTTTCTGCCAACGTAGAGATCAATTACTGGGTGAACCCCGGTAGAATCATCTGGAAATTGTATTACTCAGAGTGGGGCAGCCCCTATTGACTCACTGGTTCTGCTAATTCAATAAAATATAGTGATATAGCATTATTAAAGGCAATGAAATAATACATTTATTCATAATTCCTATTTCAGATAAAATCCAAAAGACCCCTAAAGGCTCAGCTGCAATGCCACCTGGCTGGAAGGCCACCCAGGCCTCCTAGGTGGGAGGGCCATAGGCTACCCTGCTCTTTCTCAGACCTGAATTACACGGCTCATCTTTCATTTGGACCTTCTATAGATAGTTGTCTGCCCCAGAATATTTTAAAACCTCCTTTAGGTCTGAAGATGAGTCTTAACCATCCCATAGTAAGAATTTGGTGAATGCTTATCAAGGATTTGTGAATGGAAGGAAGAAATGCCATAACTCAGCTTAAGACTCTCTCGTCAGCAAAGGTAACAGACTACAGCTGTTTTGCCCCTTCATGGTACAAAGCTTGATCACAAAACCAGAATGTTATACATATTGTTGAAAGTTTTCTGAAACATCCTAGGTCCACCCAAATTTTGCCACATTCATGATTTTAATGTTTTGGTTGGTTGTTTGCTGTTTTAAAATCTCTAATTCCAGCGAAAATGTGTGGTAGAGAATTCTTTGAGTCTTATGGTTCTTTAGCTTGAGATTTCCAGGCCCATTTTCAACATTTTATGGCTGACATAACTGCCAATCACTCTAAGACCAAAGAGCTTGGGGTGTGTACACCTAGTGGAGACTGTCCCAAGAACAGAGCTGTTGTCTTTTTTACAGCCAAACAATGGCCATGTTACATAAATGCTTAAACCCTGTACTTGGAAGGATTTAATGAAGATAAACCCCGATGCGTGACATTAAATACATTCCCTTCTTTTAATAACTCAAGTTGATTTCAGATCAGGAATCACAGTAGTCTAACACTATGAAAATTAAACAGAAATTTTCTGCCATTACACCAAGCAGCCTGCTTAATAAATCAGTAATGAAAAAGAATAATTTATTATGGCTTGTGAATTCTGACAGCTCTAAAAAGATGTCCTTCCTCTTCCCCAAAGGGAGAACGGAATTTTCTTTTTACCTTCAATACACTGGCATTAAGCATAATTTCTCTGTCTGTAGAAGTTTACTATTGAAAAGGAGAAGGGATTAGATTTTTACATCACAACCTATTTTAAGCAATTATAATCCACAAGTAATCTTTCTTATTCATCCCCCCTGGGGCGAGGAAGATGTAAGAGACCGTTCTGGGGCCTCAATTCAGATCTATGTTTGCATTCCTATTAGCAGAATTAGCTGGGATTCTGGAGTGAGGAACCCATTTATCCCAGACACTGTGAGAATACGGTCCTCTCTCACAAAAGGAGGTCTTTCCAATTGAGAACCATTAGCACCATCAAACTGCATCTCATACCCCTCCTTTGCATGCGAACATGTCTTTTGGTCTTTGGACTTTGTGTGCTGGGGAATAAAGGAACTTCTTGCTTTGTGTTAAGCACTTGGGAGTTAACTACCTGGCTTTTCTTCAACCCTCTTAAATGTCTGGTAATTCTCAGCATTGGGGTAGTGATGCACTGGAGTCAACTCAGTCTTCTGATTGCTGATTGTTACAGTCTCAGGAATTTTGTGAACCAGTTGTTAAACATAAGTCTATTAATAATTAAATGATATGAATTTGCATTTTAGTAAGGTGTGTTAAAACAAAGGTAAAAAATGCTCAGTTTTACCCTATTTCATTATAATCTATGCAGGCTAATTATACCTGGTTTATCTGTACAGAGGAAATACCGGTCAATAAAGAGCTATGGCATTTTCTGAGCAGTTTGGTGAGTCATGTTGGTAATTGACCAGCTTGAAATTGACCATGGTGAATATTTACACCTTCAAAATCGGCAAACATTATAAATCTAGTCTGTTTTGTTGTGATGGTGCTTTTGCTTACCTGAAAAGTTGGTTGTCAAACACTTAACCAGCACACTACTAGCCATGGAGGATGAGGGTAGTAGGTAGTAAAGGGTGAATGAAAGTCAAGAGAAACTTGGGCTTCAGATTAGCCGTGTGAGGCCAGCACCTGTATCAGAGAGCCAATACAAATAATTTGTTTATTTGAAATCTTTTTCCAACACTATTGGTGTTTTTCAGCAGTGGATATACAGTCTTAAACAAGGCAGGTGAGGTTTCTGCTCTTGGAGAGATGACAGTATCATGTATGAAGTTCAACAGTGTCATAAATTGGCTAATGTGTTAGAGAGTGTGGGGCCTCCTTCAGATCAGATGGCCAAGAAAGGCCTCCCTGAAGAGTTCTGTTTTACTTCCTTCATAACACTCATCACAAATTAAAACCTACTTCTTGATGTGGATCCTATTTATGATCTGTTTACCCATTTGCCCAAGCCTTGAATATGTGCTCCCTGAAAATGGGGACTTTGTCTTAATCTGTATCCATGGTGTCTAGGCCAAAGTGGAAACATAACACACAATAGATATTGGTTGAATGTATTAAATAGTGTCTGAGCTGACACCCATGAGATGAAAATGATTCCTGTGAAGAGGCAGGTAATAGAGGTCTAGGCAGTGGAACAGCACATAGAAATTTGTGAGGCTGCAAAGTGCTGGCTGGAACAAAAATAAAAAAAGAAATATTCACATCTAAGCCCCAATTCACGTAGAAATGTTGGCAGATCTTACAGTTCCACTTCTCTTCATTTCCTTTTCCTTCATTTCCACGTGTTGCCTGTTGTCAGCTTTATTTTCCAGTCCAATAATTCTTTCTTCAGCTATATCTGATATAATCTTCAATGAACCCAGCGAGCGTTTTATTTCAAATATATTTTTCAACTTAGAATTTCCATATGCTCCTTTTGGAAAGGACATCCTTTTTAAGATGTCGTATTCTTTCATAGTTTTCAGTTTCTTCCTTTACTTTTCTTTGATCATTTTAAAGACTTTTGGGATAAACTAAACTTTGACATGATATATTATCCTTTTGATGTGTTGCTAGACTCCTTATGCTAATATTTTGTCTAGGAAATTCACATTTATACTCATATGTTAGATTAGCCCATAACTCTTTGGGCATAAGACTTTCTGATTGTCATATTTTCTTAATAATTATACCCTTAGTAATCTTAATATCCTTCTTTAGCCTCTAATTTTGAGTTCACTATTCTAACATTAAGATTTTTCCATGTCCCTTTATTTTTAAGCTTGTTATATCATTAATGTGCCTTTTGTAAACATATAGCTGAGTTTCTATGTGTACCCAAATTGAATGTATTTTTAATTTTTAGGAGGAATTCACTGAATAATATTTATTGTATTATGATGTCATTACCTGCTTAGGTTTATTTTTGTTTTTGTTATTTCTTTTTCATGCTTTTTAATTTTTTTAAATTGAGCTAAGCAAGATTTCCTTATTCTATGTACCTTTTTAAAACTACTGTCTTGGCAGTTATACATACTGATTATATTTCTCTTGAAGTAATTGAAATTTTTAATCATCACATGCAACTTTACACTTTTATTAATATCTCACATTTTTGGTTTTTGAGGTTTTTCTTTGTTGTTTGTTTGGTTTTTGAGATTGGGTCTTACTCTGTTGCCTGGGCTAGAGTGCTGTGGCATCAGCCTAGCTCACAGCAACCTCAGACTCCTGGGCTTATGTGATCCTTTTGGCCTCAGCCTCCTGAGTAGCTAGGACTACAAGAGTCCCCTACAACAATCGGCTAGTTTTTCAATTTTTAGTACAGATGGGCCTCACTCTTTTTCATCCTTGCTTCAAACTCCTGAGCTCAGGTGATCCACCTGCCTTGGTCTCCCACAGTGCTAGGATTACAGGTGTAAGCCACTGCACCTGGTTTCCTGCTTATATGTGGGCTCTCAGGGTATGTTCTGATCTGCCTTGAGCTTCTGGGGGTGCTCTAGACACCAAACCAAATGTTTTCTCATTTACAAGAGTTTTTGGAATTTTTCTCTTCTACTGATGCACCATTACCATTTTCCACACATATACTGATCTGTAAAATGTATCGTTATATTTTCTTGCGGTTTCTGGGAATTTGGAGCAAGAAGGAGAGGCAGATGTTAACACATTCTTTTGATGAAGCATTTTTTTTTTTTTTTGCTGGTTTTAAAAAATTTAAATAATTAATCCTTCCTCTTATCCCTTATCAATAGCCTTGAAAAATAGGTATTAAAATCTCTATTTTGGAGATGATAACATTAAGGCCTAGAGACATTATTAACTAATTTGTGTAAAGATACCCCTCTTGGTAAAGAAGAAAATGACTGCTGAAACCCAGGGCTGTCTGCTGTTTAAGCTCATTTTCTTTCTGCTCTGACAGATGGCAGAAGCTCTCCTTCCTCCTCTTCTTTCTTTTTTGTTCTTCCTTCTCCAGTCATTTATCCTCACTATTGGCAGCAATATCACAACTGTCACCATTATCACCTATATCAGAGCCATCACCACCACGATTACCGTCATCACTATCACCACTGCCACCACCATCATCACTGTTATCATCCTCACTAGACTTTTATCCCTGAGGAAACAATGAGTCCCTCAGTGACCAGTTTCTGTAACTAAGGCATTTCTTGTACCTACTGCACAACCTGACGCCTACATTTATGTCCATCTTCTACGTCTTTTTCTGACTCCCGACTTTTAGCTTCCTCTGAGCAGATTTGTTTATTAATGTTTTCCATGGTGTCCTATAGATGCTGGGGACAGAGTAGGAGTTCGGGAAATGTTTATTAAGTAAACAAACGAATCAGTGCTTTGTAGATGCTTAGGCATGCATGTTTAAAAGTGAAGCATCACAATAAAAAAGTGAAGATGTAATTCAAAGGCAGAAGGAAAGATTAAAACCGGAGTAGAAATTGGGTTGTCATATAAACTGGAAATACGAAAATTTAATTTCGCTAGTGAAATGCGTTGACAGTATGATTTAAATGTTCTCCTAAATTTAATAAAAACATCTTGCTCTATATGAACTACCAGTATAATGAAGCCTCTTTCGGTACATTTGGTTTTAATACAAATCTACTGACTAAACTCAACTTTTCTTCATCATTTCTTTCAATTCTAAATGTCTGACAATGGCATGACTACCGAGACGGGGTTTTTCTTAAGAAGCTTATATCCAAATTAAGGTAGTTCCAACGACTTTATTAATTAGCTGATTTATAAGCTTCTGTGGAGTCTCTCTAGGACACCAAATATTCTGGGCAGTGCAAGACAAAGAAATGAAGCAGAGATAGCCTCTGTTATCCGCACTTCTCCATTGCACATTGAGGGGAAGGTGCCATTCTTCCTGCATGCAGAAGTCCCCCTGCAGGGTGGGTGGCCAGTTCTTTCCTTGACGGAGGAGCTCTGTTTGCTCAGCTCTGCACAGAAAAAGGGTTTGACACAGACGTGACCTCCTTGGACCTCCGTCCAGGTTGTGACATGATCCTGGTGGAACAGGTGTAGGACATGTTCCCGGTGCTGCCTCTTCCCTCACTCGGGAGCCCTGACCTTTCCATCTTTTCAACACACTATAAAAGTTGGGCTTTATCTCAAATGTCCCTGACACCAGAAGAAAGGTAGGGAATGATGGCTATTCTAAATAATTTGGGGGTCAAGGATAGTGTTTTATTCAGCTTCGTGTCCTCTGAGGCACAGGGTAAATGCTAGCTAAATGAAAACTATTGCCCCCTCCCCAAGGTGGGGTTGACAAGATTTCTCTATGGTAAAGTGATTATTTTTTGTTTTGTAAGTCATAAGTATCTTACAGGGAAATAACTCCAAACTATGCAAATATCCTATTTCTCATCAAACTTTCACTCACTGATTTTATCTTCCCTCGATCACTGCTTTCTGCAACAATTATTATTGTGGGATTTGGCAGATGGTGAATTTGCCAGTTTAAGTGTGACCGTGCAGTAAGAAAACACATCTTACCTTCACGGCTCTAGCACTTTTGAGGTCTATGATCTTTGCTTGTCCCTTATACTTTATGAACTTCATTTTCCTCATTTCTAGATTGGAAACGAAAATAGTAATTGGCTCACAGGGGTTGTCTGAAAATTGCTTTAAACAATATTTATAAAGCTCTTGGAATGTGCTAAGTAGGAAATACTCCATCGAGGTGAGCTATTAGTGTTGTCATTAAACTCACCAATATTACTAGCTCCATACTCGTGGGATCTTAAAACATAATTCTGTTTGGGGGATTCTGTGCATGGAAAGAAGATTTTGCAATATCATCTGAAAGTGAGCAGTAAGGTTGTTCACAAAGGCAAAGCATGCAAATCCTTGCCCGGGAGCAGGCAGATATTCCTACAAGGACTTAGAGATAACTGGGAAGTCTGAGGGGACTCCAGCTTCCATTTTTTCAAGCTCCTCAAAGAAAACATCTGTGGGCCATGATAGAGGAATCCTGCTTGCTTTTTTTGTAAAGGTAAGAGATACGCTAGAATCACCCCTATGGAATTACTCTGTGAAATTAGGGATTGGACCCAAGGACAGATTTTCTTATGAAACGAGAGTGTCCCAAGGAATGGTGTAATTTGGGAATATCTTCCCGTCTGCATTTGAATCGCAGAGTATCTCTGGACAGGGCATATCCGGGCAGTGTAGCTCGTGGAGTGGCAGAAGGTGCAGCGGTGGTGGTTCATGCGGTGAGAGAGGCGATAGGAGACTTTCTCAAAGGCACATCACAAAGCCTTCACCAGCTCAGTGCTGCAAGTTTGTCTCTTCAGTTTCTGCCTTGTAGCATCTGGTGCTCTTACAGACTGCCCGCCCCTAGGAGTGCTGCTGTCTTTGAGAGAAGTGGCAAGGAAGGAGTCTGGACCGTAGGTTAGAACGCCTTGATTTCAAAGTGACTTTGCGAAAGTCCAGCTCTCCTTCCCCAAACTCCCCTTATCTATAAAATGGTGATAATAATTGTCCTGGGTTGACTATCCAGGTCCACCCGGAACCTCAGAATGTGGCCTCATTTGGAAAGAGTGTCTTTGCAGATGTAGTTAAGATGAGGTCCTAAAAGATTAGGGTGGGTCTATAAAACAGGGACTGGTCTCCTCCTGAGAAGAGAAAAAAATTGGACATGAAGAGACACACCGAGGATAATGCCGTGTGACAGACTAGAGAAATGCATGGCCAAGACAAGGAACTCCAAGGATTATGGCAAACTCCAGAAACTGCAGAGAGACGGGGAACAGATTGTCTTTCAGAATCTCAAAATTAAAAAAAAAAAAATCCAATAGCACATTGATTTTGGAGTTTTGGCCTCCATCACTATGAGAAAATAAATGTCTATTGTTTTCAAGTTGCCAAGTTTCTGCTGCTTTATTACAGTAGGGATCTAATAACCTTCACGGCATCTTTGTTAGGAACAACTTAGATAATACACACAGAAGCCCCACAGGTGTGCTGGTTGCTGGTTGGGCTTTTTATGGGGTAAGGGCTGGATCCTGACCCTCGGAGGCAGAGTCCAGGTTCACCTTGAAGCTCCTCCTCCCAACAGCCGAGGGGCTTCTGGGATTCCTCATTGAGGAAACTGGAATACAGCATACCTGCTAATGTCGCCAGGTAGATTTAAAGGGACACAACATATAGTGACTGACACAGAGTAGGTACCTGGCAAATCACAGCTGCTGTGATTATTATTATTTATGAAGACTTCCTTGGACTTGGATTCCTCCTACATGTGGTGTTGGGGGCAGTCGTTGGAATGATCTGACAGTTCCTAATGTGTACTTATAAAGTACCCTCTGAGGCTGGACAATTAAGTTCGTGAACTCATATTAGAAAAAATGCTACAGACCTCATTGTGCCTATCACTGTGGTCCCAGATAGTCAAGGGGAGTACCGTGAAGGCGACCGCAGTGATATTCAGCAGCGAGGTATGTAGCACTTTTTCCAGGTTGAGTCCTTGAACTTAATCGTCTGACCTTGTACTCTGTGTGAGGGTTCCAGGAAACCGTAGGGAACTAGGGCACTCAGCCCAGGAAGAGTAAGCAACACAGTAAGGAGGGAGGGAGAAAGGGGACAGTTGCTGAATGCCCTCATCAGTCTGCACCAGGCAGGGAGAAGTGCACCCTTGTGTCCAGAGCTCCATATCAAGAGCAGAGCTAAGTGAGACTCTCTCAGACTCCCAAGATTGGAAACGGCTGACTCCATGGTTAATTCTGCCAACAAGTGGGAGGGGGGGCTAGAAGCAGCCTGGCTTACCTCCCCCTCTGAGACCTAAAGGGGTGCACATTCGAGTGGGTGTGTATATCGCCTGGACTTGAACCCAGTAGTACTGAACTTCTGTGCTTCAAAATCCCGCAAATATTGCTTCCTTCTAAATGTACAAAACCTGCTCCTTGGACGAACTCATTGAAGTCTGCAGGATATACTTCTGTGAGCACCCACATAGAGATTTGGGCTTTTAAAACAGAAATTTAGGCTTTGCTTTCTAATCAGGTACATCAAACATGCTCAAAATCCCACCTAAAGTTCCTCTTGAAAAGTCAATGAATGGATCATGATCAAAGGGCTCGAATTTTCCAGCTTCCCCAAATAACACAATTCTTGATCATACATTAAAAGAGGACTCTATGTAAAGGAATAAGGGCATGTCTTTATTTGGGTTTTCAGCATGCTGCGGTGCTAAGCTCACAAAAGTCCAGTGAAATGTATCATCTCTTTCTTCTTTTAGCCTAAAAAAAGAAATCTTCTAATCTGTCATCACGGCCATACTGTGTTTATAAACCCACTTATGAATTATAACTTCATTCATTCATCCACCAAGTGTTCACTGAGTACCTACTATGTGCCAGGCACTGAGAATGTGACAGTGAAGAGGACATACAAAACCCCCCGCCCCTGCGGAAGGGGTGCAGGAAGACAGGAAGCACCAGGGTCACAGGCTGGAATTCTGAATGGTGACTCCAGAAGAGGCTTCCTGGGGAAGGGTACATGTGAGCAGAGTTTAAGGAGGTTGAGAACAAGCCAGGCAGAGGTTAGAGGGAAGAGCCTTCCTGGCCGCTGAAATAGCATGTGCAAAGGCCCTGGGGTAGGGTGAGCCTGGGCCGTCAGGTATCTATGGGGATGGGAGCAGAGCCAGTTAGGAGGGATAGTAGTGGCAGATGAGCCCCAGAGTGAGATCCCAGAGTCCCTGTGGTCCTGTGAGCATTATGGCCTTGTCTTTGAGTTGGGTGGGGAGTTATTGGAAGGGATGGAGCAGAGGAGCAACAGCATATTACCCCGGTACGAGGTGTTTGTCTCCTGGCCTCGGCGCCCCTTCCCAGTGGTGAAGACCCATGAAGAGTTTCTCTGCAAGAAACTCCTGGGTGGTACCTCCCTTCCCTCTCTGCCTCTCTGCTTCTTGTCTGACTCATTTTTCACCCTCTCTTCTTTTTGTAGAAACACCGAGTTTTTTTAGTGTCTCCCCAGAAGCTGTTAAATCTGCCTCCGAGTTGAGTTCAGGTGGGAGCCCTTTACCTTTTTCTAGCAAGAAAACAACCACAGGGTTAAAAAGGGAAGAGCGTGGCTGGCAGGCTTCACCGACAGGAAGGCGGACCCCATAACCACAGACACTCAGTGAGGCCGGGTGGGAAGGCCGCGGGGAAATGTGTGTGTCCCTCTCATTGCAGAATCCTAAAAACTTTTATGAGCAAAGTTAATGCAGGAGGTAAAATGTTTAATGAATAATAAAGTTGGGCCATATGCTCCCTCCAAAGAGAGAGAGAGAGAAAGAAGTGTGTGCACACGCTCATGCACAGACATACACACGCACACATGGGAGGGGCAGAGAAACTGTAGTGCATTCTTTGTTAACCCAACCACAATCCAATTAAGGAGGAAAGCATGTTAGCCTCGTTCCAGAACATGGGGGAAGATGTTTTAGATCTGTCTTTCTTACCTCTTAGGGGACCTGAAAGGAAATCCCTACTCCAAAATAGTTTTCAAATTGAAGTACCCAACAATAGCTTCTGTCAACAAATGCTTTCCCCTATTCCCTGAGCTGGCTGTTGGCATATTTTCAGAAGTGGAATTTGTAAGGCACCAAGTGCCCCTAGGATACTAACCCATTTTCTGTAAACCTAGTGTTTGCAGAGAGTTCGTAGAAGGCATTTCCCCAAATCTGGAGGTGAAAGGACCCCAGGGCCTTAATGTCCAGCCTCATCTCCTAAGCAAGAAGGCATAGAGCTTGTCCTACAGATGAGCAAAATTTCTCTGTGTGTTTCTTGGGGCTGCCCACAGTGTGTACAAAATTCCCACCGGCGTAGTCCATTATCCTGCTTTCCTTTCCACAGTAAAATATAGGCCATCAAGCCGATATGGTCCCCGATGACCCAGCCCTCTGGTTATAAACAAATCCCCAAGGGTACCCAGGTTTTCTTTGCAGACACAATAAGTCCTTCTCTTTCCCCGAATTTGTCTCCCTCACTGTGCTCTTGAAATTCACACCCTTCCTGTTCCTCTGAGGACAGGCACACCCCCACCCCACCCCTACGCTGAACCCTCCTCCTTTAGGCCAGGGAGTTGCTACCCCCTTTTAGCCAGGTTGGCCCAGTGTGGCCCAGGATCTGTCCCCTGCCTACCCCCAACCCAGGAGGAGTCCGGTGTCTTCAATCCCCAGTTTTCTCTAATGAAACCTTGGACCTGCCACGGTCAAATGACTGTGTGGCTTCAGTTTCCTCCTGCCTGAGTTCCTGGGAGCTCGGGACTCAGTTGGCCATCAACTCCTTAGAATTCTTTCTTTCCTGAATTTCTACAACTTGTGCCTGTCTCCTCCTATCCCAGAGGTTATTGCCCTGAGTCCTCCTTAGTCAGCCTAATGCCCCCTCCACGGGCACTCCTGACACCCACCCACTCCCAGCGTTTCTACGGCACTCTGAGCCTCACTCCAGTGCTGTCCAGGACTAGGACTGTCTCCAGAACTGGTGGTTCATTTCATTTGCCAGGTTCTTCTCAAGCACCTGATGCCTAATAGCCTTCAGGCACTTCCAGCTGAGGGCAAGTTTAAAGTTAAATTCACTGTTGTTCCACGACCCTGCCAGCTCCTAACCCTAACTAACGGGATGCCCAGCCTTGTCTCTGCGGTCTCTCGGATCTGGATCTTTCTCTGCCTAGATCCCCCAGTCCACACTCAGGCGGGGCTTTGTTCTTCCTGCAGCTCAGCTTGGGCTCCACAAATGTGCATCGTGTCCATCCAAGGGTGGTCTTCATATTTTACATCCAACGGTACAAACGCGACGTGCCTCAGTTCCCACAGCCGGCATCAGAAATGCCCCAATTCCTATGCATGGCATTTATCCTTTCTTATTTATTTACGTTCACAGATTGTGTGTCTAGTTATACTTCTATTCCCAAAGCTGTTTACATATTGATTTAAATAAAGCGTTCTTCTTTTAGTACATGAAGCCACGTAAATTTTGCATTTGTATTTGATATTAACAGCTCTTGCCCTGTACATCAGGAAACCAGGCTCATCACATATGCTCATGTGAGAAAACTTCTGATCAAGACAAAACACCTTAAATAAATAAATTGTCTTGAGACTAGAAGTACATGCAGCACAGTAGTTAATTGTTCCCCCTACTGTGTGGGCTTGAACCAGAGCTATGTGCATGCATACATCTGCACACATGCACTCAGCTCCACATACGCACACCACACACATGCACATACACACTCTGACACTCATGAATATACACTTGGGTGCACACACAGGCAGACACACCATGCATGCATGCATATATACACTCTGGCATGCACACACACACACATACACACACGTGTATGGGTACACGCAAACATGAATGAACACACGCACACCCCCCCTTACTTTTCACCACTTCAAAATTTACAACTCTATTCATGCTGCATTACTTAGTTCCTTTTTCATCATCTTCCTTTGCAAAATGGTCTATTTTTAAACACATTCCACGGGCATCACCTAATGATCCACAATAGGGAATCACGGACTGTTTTAAAAGCACGGCTATAAAGTTTGTGAAATAAATTTGAATGTGTTGCTTGTTGTATGGATTTTTTTCTTGGTAACATATACTTTATGACTGTTTATTATAAATCAGATAATATACAGTATAGTACATTAAGAACGTGTACTACCTAATGTAGTATTATAACCAGAACTATGTAGTATTATAACCAGAACTCTTATAGCTGCCATCTGAAGCAAGAGGCAGGACATTGTCAGCCCCTTTTTGCCCTTCATTTCTCTTTACCCCAGAAGCCATCCCTGTTACAGCCCCATCCCCCAAGACTGTAAGCGATGGGTTCCTTTATAGCTTTACCACTAAAGCAAAGCATGCAATTCTAGGCTTGCTGCCCGTAGCACAGTGGTTACCGTGCCAGTTGCATACACTGAGGCTGGTGGGTTTGAACCCGGCCTGAGCCAGCTAAACAACAATGACAAATGCAACAAAAAATAGCCGGGCATTGTGGAGGGAACCTGTAGTCCCAGCTAGTTGGGAGGCTAAGGCAAGAGAATCGCTTAAGCCAAGAGTGTGAGATTGCTGTGAGCTGTGACGCTAAGGCACTCTACTGAGGGTGACATAGTGAGACTATCTAAAAAAAAAAAGTGCAACTCTAAACACTGTAGTTTGGTTTTGCCTATTTTAACATGTCTTTTATATCTTTTTTTAATTGCTAGAGTCCTTTTTTACCCTTTATTCTTTTCTATGTAATTTTTTTGTTGAAGAAACCAGGTTGTCTGACTGCTGTGGCCTCGCGCCTAGAGTTTTCCAGAAAGCATCCCTGTGGTGTGGTTTAGCCTGCTCCCTGCTCTTCACGTTTCCTGCACACTGGTCGCTGCACGGGCAGAGGAAGTCATGTCCAGTGAGATCACGTCCTAGGCAGGGTGTGCTCATCCCTCAGGAGGGCGTGATGATTTGTGTCCCTCGTTCATGATGTTAGCAACTGCAGGTCCTCAATGGCTGGAACTGTGATTTTATTAGAAGCAGCAAAATGGCAATGCTGTAATTCCATCATTTTTCTTTATTAGCTGGTTTAATTTCAGAAAGGGGCTGTTTGCCTCATCCTTTATCTGACTGCCTAGTGATTCAGTTCAGACACGACAGCTCACACTCTACCGTTCTGTCTCTTTTGCTACCAGTTTTCAAATTAATGAGTGAGTTCAGCATTCAAAGGCAATCAGTCCCATTTTTGTAGCGTCATTACAAACGCATGGATTTAGACATGTTCTGTGTGTTTTCAACCACTGCAGTTATTGTTCTTACCGATCCTCAATTTCTCTCATCTTTGGTCAGTAGGAGACGCTGGGGATTTTTTTTTTCTTGGCTCTAGAAGTCTCTGTGATCTCCTTGCTGTGTCCTGACAGGAGGTTCCAGGCTCATCCTCTACTTCCCTTAACCCACATCTGGACCCAACCGTCAGCCCTCTCTCAATATAAGGCCTATTTTATTCCTTTGCTCATTTTAGTTGGGAATGAGATTTTAAGATCATAGTCTGGTGCTGGAGAAGCCCAATGCTGGTGGTTGGTCTTTCATGAATTCTAGCCCCTTTCAGTGGATGGAGCTAAGAAATAACTATGTTTCCATGTCTCCAGCCGTAAATAAATATCTCATGCGTTTATACTGGTCCTTCCAGTTCAAATTCCACACTATAAGGTTTTTAATGTTACGTTTTCTACTTGACATTGGTTGGGCTGTCTTCCACACTGAACCCTGGTTTCCGCGGGCACAGAGTATGCCAGGACCCCGGGTGAAATAGGATCATACAAGTGTCCATTTGCTGCATTCTACGTCACACACACCACAGTCTCAGAATAATGACGCCAATACTAACTTCAATGGAAATAGTAAAAAACAAAACCAAATCCCCTCCTTTGGCGTATGTTTTTCCATCTGCTCTCCAAGTGTTGACACCACGTAGTTGTCCTCTGTTTACATTGTCAGAGCACATAGTGATTTCATGCTATCTTTTTTCCTTCTGATGACACTGAATTAGCCTTATCTACAATGAAGTGCGTGTTCAGAGTGCACCACCGGTTCTTTCTTTCTTTCTTTTTTTTTGAGACAGAGTCTCACTTTGTTGCCCTCAGTAGAGTGGCATCACAGCTCACAGCAACCTCCAGCTCTTGGGCTAGGGAGATTCTCTTGCCTTAGCCTCCCAAGTTGCTGGGACTACAGGTGCCTGCCACAATGCCCAGCCATTTTTGTTGCAGTTGCCACTGCTGTTTTACCCTAAGCAGGGCTGGGTTTGAACCCATCACCCTCGGTATATGGGACTGGCGCCCTATCCACTGAGCCACAGGCGCCGCCCAACGCCACCGGTTCTTATGTTCAATTCTCTTGAGCCATTTTGGTTGTTTGAGTTTGGTATGTTATCAATTCCCAAGAATAACCCTTGGGAACAACATTCCCTGAGTTCTCACAGGTTGATAACAGATTGTGGGCAACCTTGATTCCTGAAAGTCCATAGGACCAGATGTAAAATCCTTGGATTACATCTTCTATTCTTTTATTATTATTATTATTAAATCATAACTGTGTATATTAATGCAATCATGGGGTACAATATGCTGGGTTTACATACAATTTGAAATGCTTTCATCAAACTGGTCAACATAGCCTTCACGGCATTTTCATAGTCCATCTTCTATTCTCAAATAAGAAATGTGGCATGAATATTTGGTGACAATTTTATTTTCTTTCTTTTATAAGTAATTTTATAATTTTAGTTGTATTCTCCAAATATTTTCTTCTTTAAAAAAAAATCAGTACTTTTTTAGTATTCTAGTACACTAGCATACTTCGTGTTGTTAATTGATGTGTGTCAAATTTCTTAGGCATGTGATGTAAACTTTCAACATATAGATTTGATTGATTTTTTTTTTTTTTGAGACAGAGTTTCAAGTTGTAGACCTGGATAGAACCCTAGTGTCATAGCTCACAGCAACCTCCAACTCTTAGGCCCAAGTGATTCTCTTGCCTCAATATTTCAATTTTAGTAGAGATGGGGTGGAGGGTCTCTCTTTTTGCTTAGACTGGTCTCGAACTTGTGAGCTCAAGTCATCCACCTGCCTCATCCTCTCAGAGTGCTAGGATTACAGGCTTGAGCCATCGTACCTGGCTTGATTGCTTTTTTTGTGTCAGAAACATTTTCACTGAATTGTAATTTTAGTGTTCCGGCTCTTCCTTTGCTTGGGAAGCCTGAACTCCAGGCTTCCCAGGGCCACCTCCCCATCCTGTGAGAAGCTCAGACCACCAGGTGCCCTACCATCCTCTCTGCTTCCTCCTGCAGAGCTGTCAACCCCACATAGGTATGGTGATTCCAGGGGGTTCGTCCAAGCCCATGTGTATCTTCCATCATATTATGAAGTTCATAGACATACCTTGTCATCAGTTTTCTTGTAGAGTTTTGTCATGAGACTTCAGTTTTTCTGTTTCCTCCATACATTTTTATGGGGAGATTTTGAGAGTTAATAACACCACCATTGCCCACCACCCACCTCCCAAAATTTTGATGAAGCTTTAGTCCCCACTTCTATTGATAACATTTTGAAAGTGGAACTGTGATTGGACAGAAAAATCATTCCAAGGTCTTGATCTAAATTTTGTTTCTCTCCGCCTTCCTGAGTGACCTGCCCCAGTCTCACTGGTTTCTGTGTATTCCTTCATTCTCTCACTGATCAGTCACTCAGCAAACATAAACATTTATTAAACATCTCCGGGGTTTTGGGTGCAGATGATGAAGACACTACTCCCAGGGATCTCACATTCTAGGACGGGAAGCAGACATCCAACCAGAACCTTAAAGTAAATCATAGCAATGTGAATAAGGCGCTATGGAGCAAGGGCAGGGTTCCCCTCAGGATGCTGGGGGCTCTGGGAAGCTCACAGGTGGGCTGCCCTTGGCCAGCGGGAGGAGGGCAGCTCGGGGTAGGAGCTTGCTCAGGGCCGCTCTGTGCTTCTCCACCAGGGCTTCATAGATCTCAGGCGAGCTTCCTATCCAGAGTAAAGGGTGCTCATTTTTTCATCTGGGTTTCATGTGGCAGGTCACCATGCCCTACTGCAGTGATTCCCAAAGTCTGCTGCCTGGGCCTGCTATCAGCATCTCCCTGGAACTTGTTAGAAATACCAACTCTCGGGCCACTCTGCCTCTCTGAATCAGACGCCCTGAACCTGCAACTGGAGTGAGCTCCAGCCTCCCTGACGGGGAGAGCACACTGAAGTTTGAGATCCACAGTCCTTTTCCTTAATTGCCCATCTCAAGACCTTCTCTTTGACTTTTCTCCTTCTTAAGCCTTAGCAACGAATTCTCTGAGTCTGGTTGCCCTGGAGTATTTGCCTGAGAAAATATTTCGCAATCATTTGCATCTTTTTGTGGCCTCCCAATCTGAGCAGGCTGGGACTATTTATTTTGTAGGAATCACCAGATTTGGACTAACAACAATAACTTTAATAATAATAATGCTTATTACTGCTGCATGTCTGCTATGGTCCAGCCATGTTGTTGTGAACTTCACGTGTGTTATTTCATCTAATCCTTGTCAAATTCATAAACCCATGGGATAGCTACTTATTGATTGTGATTTTTCCAGAGATAAAACTGAGGTTCAGAAAGTCATTTAATAACTTACTGGACATACACAGCTAGAAGCAGAATTTGAAGCTACATTTACCCAATGTCGAAAATCATCTTAAATTCATTCTCTTATTAAACAGACATTATTGATACTCACTTCTCTGCTGGGTGCTGCAGAGGCCAAGGTTATCACAATAGATATATTCACTTCCCGAAGAGCTGGAATTCAGGGGGCAGGGTCAGGAAGGGTTGAAGACAGGTGGATAGATAGCTAGATTGATATGCATACATATGTGTACACACACAGTCTGTGCCTCTCCAGACAGAGATGGTTACAATGTTGTTATTTTTTGATCTGTAACTCAAAGAGGCTAATTAAAAATGGCTCCATGAGCCATTTATATCAAAGATGTGTTGTTTAACTGGGGGATTTAGAAAGCTCACTTGAAGGAATTGATTATTTTAGGAGACAGGATGAGTAGGCACTGTTTTAGGAGACAGGATGGGTAGGCATTATTTAGGCAAAGAATGACTTCTGGGAAAAAGTTTGAGATTGCTATTATCAAAAAGGAACAATTAGAAAATGTATATTTTCAGCTATACAATTTTAAACAGTAGATCTGGAAAGATAAAAACCACGACAATAGCAAGAATGTAGGTCGGAAAGACTAAAAGATGGGAAATAAGAACTTGACCCTGGAGCTTTCTTTCCTCCGTGGCCTGGGACTAGGTGTCTTCTGCACAGGCTCAGCCATATTCTCGGTTCTGCAGGGAATAATGTAACGACAGCCTTCATCATAACACCTTCACCGTTCTTAAGGACTTTCCATTTATAGAACTTTCTGCTAAATAAATCACAGCATGCTTAACTACAGAGGGAGCTATGTGAAAGCCATGATGCAATTGGGGGTGAGGGCAGGTGCGTCCTTCACCTTGAATCTTGTGGAGAGAGAGTTGCTCTCTGAAGTTGGTGACCCACGAGATGGGGGTTACAGACATGATTTCACATTATAAGGACAGCATGGGAGATAAACATAGGAGAAATGAAAAGAGTAACACAACTAACGATCTTGGGAGAGAACAGGGAGCTGTCAGCTATGATGAGCAGGCCGGATTCCCCACCTCCCTGGCAGGAAGCCCACCGGCACAGCCTGTTTCCTGATCTAGAAAGCGTAGCAGTGCGGATATTCAGGAAATAGCATTAACTACCAGAATAACTAAAAATAAAAGTCATTGCAGTATCTAAATCTGGGGGTCAGTTCCAGGGTGGTGGTCCTAGTGGATGAGTAGTGATGGAAAAATGAAGGGGTTTTGATGGGGAAACCAAAATTTTATTAGTTTAACATTACCTTGTGCCGTTTAACATTACTCTGTGAGGTCTGATTTTTAAAAAACTTAAATTACGGTAAAGTACACATTATATAAAATTTGCCGAATTAACCCTTCTTGGATGTGCAATCCCATGGCATTTAAATACGCTTACATGGTACTGCCGTTAACCGTCACTCATGCACAGAATTTTTTCATCCTGTAAAACTGAAGCTCTGCTCTGTCCCTACTAAACGCAAACTCCCCACCCTGCTCCGCCAGCCCCTGGGATCCCCCGGTCTGAACCTGATGATGACTGTGAGGCTCTCATATCAATGAAATCCCACAGTCTTTGTATTTTTGTGCCTGGCTTAGTCAGCTTCTTCGGCTTCACAGTTCACGCACGTTGCGGCATCTGTCGGGACCCACCTCTTTAGAAGGCTGCATAATATTCCACTAGACGGACCACGATTTGTTTATTCATTCATCTCTGGCTAGATGCTCAGGTTGCTCCCACCTCGAGGCTATTATGAAGAACACAGGTATGTGCGTGGACGTGCAAACATCTCCTTGAGTCCCTGCTCTTAATTATTTTTGGTATGTGCCCACAAGTGGAATTGCTGTACCTTCTGGTAGCTCTATTCTTTATTTTTAGAGAACTACCATACCATCGTCCACAGCAGCTGCATCGCTTTACATCCCCCACCCCCAGCAGCGCTCGAGGGTTCCAGTTTCTCCACACCCTCTCCCACACTCCTTACTTTCTGTTTGTTTTTTTTTTCCAACCATCCTAAGGCTATAGGATCGTTTGAGCTTTTCCTAAGTGGTGAACACGTACAGCTTTTACAGCAACAATAACAAATAACATCCACTCTGGACTAGATGACGCAAGTGCTGACAGGGGGCACAAAGATCACTGGAACGCTGTCCCTGGATTCAAAGAGAGACGAAGGTGGCCTTTATGATGGTGGTGGCTGTGGAGACGCATGTATTCGGAGGGAGAGTTGGCAGGACTTGACTTGAAGACTGTCTGCATGGCAGCCGTTTACCGAAACAAGGCCAACTTGAGGAAGCACAGGGAGGGTCAGCATCCCGTTAGGGACACATACCCAGGAGATGCCTGTTACACTGGTCTTTGGGTGTGGAGCCCCACGAGAGGCCTGGCAAGAGGCACACACCGCAGTTCTCAACAGTCCATGCTGTGAAGCAGGAGTCGTGGACGATGCCACTTGGGGACAGCACAGACCAAAGGGAGAGAGGCACCAGCATGTGTGCGAGCAGTACCCGGCAGGTGATTGAAGGGTTTGTGGGTCGGTGGAGGCCATCTCAGGAAATGCTCTGAAGACCTGGAAGAGCAGAAGTTCTTTTGGATTTTTGTATTTGGAAATGGAAGGTCCTAGGTCCTCTTATGCAGCTTTGGTAAGGACTGAAGCGGCAGTGATGCAGCTCCCAGGGCCTGGCTCTCAGGGGCTTGCCTGGGAGGGAGGGAGTGAGTGCTGCCCTGCCGGACTCCTTTCCTCCACGGGCACCGTTGTGCTGCCTTTGGTGTGTTTGGGAGGGTGGGGGAGGCATTCCACGCATACACAAGGGGAAGATTCGGAGTCAAGACAGATTTCATAAAGGGTCAGAGATCAATCCTGTCCCACAGTGTCCTGCCCACTCCTGTTTGGATCAGGAATTAGCACTAAGGGAAGGGCCAGCCAGCTGCCAGCAGTGGGGATGACCACTGCCCAGTAAGGTTTTGCTATGCCGGGGAGCGTTCAGTGACCAGCATACTTCTCTCTCTCGGGAGTCAGACTATGAAACATGCAGTGTGACTCCGCTATCTGTACCCCAGGAGGAGCAAGCCAGCGGGAGGAGAGCCTGAGATGGCCAGGGTGACTCGTGGGTGGCCTGGGCCTGGGCTGTTCAGCTGCTGTGCAATTCTTACTCTTAATAACACAAAAATTATTTGTTTCTTTCTCTTCAAGTCAAATGAGAATTGGCATTATAACAATAGCCATGGAAGGAGGTCTATGTGATCGCCAATGTGATGATTTGTGCCGTTTCCCTCCAGGGAGGACCATTCTCTGAAAGTTTAAGCATTTTATGTAGGCGACAAGGTTCATCTTTTCAAACTCTACATCCCATCTCTTTAATGGAGAATTTAAAACAGGGAAGTTGAGCTGCTGCCCATGAACCCTAAGAATGAGCGATAACCCACGTAGGAAATTGTCAGTGCCGATGGGAGCATTTCACAGAGATCCCTTCTCCCAATCGGAGAGTCCTTTGCACATTAGTTTTGTAGGAATGGCTGTTGTGCCAAGAGGAGCATGCCTCTCAGGGGCTGCTCTGTGTTTTTTTTATCTTTTAGGTGACAACTGGGGCTCTTGAGTTGTGGGACCCCACTTCGTAGGGTGAGCCTCTGTCTCGCCCTCCTATTGCACTGACATTTCCCCCAATGGTTGGAAGATGTGCCTGAGCTTAAAGCAACACTGGGTCAGAGCCCATTGGTTGACTGCTTTCTGCCCGTGTCATTCCCCATGATTCACTTGCTCTGTGCTCCCGACCTTGGTGGGCTCTCAGAGTGCTGGTCTTGTGGGTCCCCCCTTGCCAGGCTAACACGTGACATCTTCATGTTGTGCATGGCTGAAGGAAGGACTGTGATGTGGAATTCAGAGATGAGATCCAAGTAAGGAGAGGTCAAGAGACTTCTTGCCCGGCCCAGTCAACATTTCAAAGTGGGTTTGAAGGCTCCACGAACTATGAAATAAGCATCAGTGTAATTCCACTTTTGGAAAAAATGCCTTCATTAGCACTGGGACTCGGTTACCTTCCACTGAAAATGATGAGGTGAGTCCTCCAACCTCAACTCTTCTTTAATCTATTTCAAGTTGCAAAAAATGGGCTCTGTATGTTGGGTCGATTGTACTTCTGACGTTTGTATATCTAAACCTCAGGATTCAGATCTTAATCTTGAAAGCCCTCCACACTTTAGCCAGGGCGTCTGCCCTCCGTTAAAATACAATGCAGAGTTTCTAAAATAATTGTGTAGCTATGACCATTTTTTTCCCCCCATAAAGCACGTTTCACACGAAGAGCATCCTTTGAAGTGAGGAACTGTGAGGACGGCTGGGCAAAGGTGAGGCTTGTGCTACAGAAGTTGACATTCCAGGCAGGGGTGCGTGGCAGGGCTCAGGAGCGAGAGTCTATTGATATTCAGCGCTTTGACCTGCTAACAATAACTGTTGGCCCTGGGGTCACCACTGCCACACATCCCTGCATTATGTGGCAGGGGAGGCAGACAGACCTTATCAGTTTTCATCTGCTTTGGGGCAAAGTCAGCAGGACTTTGGTCAGGTGGTCGCCAGTGGCTATTGGGGTAGGAATGGGGTGTTGAGTGCATGGGCCGGGGTAGTAGGTGGAGGGATTCCTGCCTATCCCACATCCCAAATGGCACAAGAGATCTTAAAATAATTCACCCAGAGACTTACAGCAGGATGGGCATTTTTCGAAACCTCATGCTGGAAGAGAAAAGGGAAAATTAATAGCGTGGCCTGAAGCTGGAATTTGAAAGGGCGCAGACAGAGTAAGGCAACACCCCGCTGCTGCTATTTCTTTCTTTGTGTTTAAAAAAAAAAAAATTGCCTCTCCTGACTTTGAAAGTAGCTACTGCTTTTTTTAAAGGGGGAAAAAAAATCAAAGCCCTACCAACCATTTCTTTTTGACAATGGAAGCAAGCGCTTTCTCCCCTGGTACTCAACTCATTTTGAATATAGGTCCGCCTGTCTCAGAGCACATGCATCACGCACGGACTATTTTATTAAATAAAACCTAAGCAGACTTGGAGCAGAGGAGAGTGGGTTTTGTGCGTGTGGGGCACGGAGGGAAGGGGTCGCTGTCTGCTTGTGTATTCCGGGAATGAAGCTTCCTCCCTCATAGGCCTTTTACTAGCGATCCCATGCTCTTTGTCCTTGGGATAGGCACCCCACTTCTGAACTATCACCTGACACCTGCTGGACCTGGCGGTCCTTGTTGTTTCGTCCCCTCACAGGCATATAGCAAAACCTAGGAAGGACCGTGGGGGCCCGTCCCACTTCCTCTGCTAAGAGGAGAAGTTCCCACCTGTCTGCCACCGGCCTGGTCCATCACGGCAGCCATCCCTGGATCCCGCCTCCATGTGTGCAAAAGGAAAAGGGGCAGAGATTCTCCAATCTACTTGTTCTCAAACTACCAGTTACCTGCTTGTCTTTATCAGAGCAAAGACCATGTTACTTGGTACGTATTATCAAACAAGTAAGTATTCTTACCTTTTTTTTTGTTATAGTGAACGAGATAGTGGCATGATGTGGGTGCATTTTTAGCTTTGAAGGAAGCAGCTCAGCCTCATGGCTATTGTGTAAGGTTGAACATGGACACAGGGCGGGGGGGCTCACTCAAACAGAATGTGCGTTATCAAGAGTGTGGTTCCTTCTGAAAGTGGAACCACCGTCCCCCTTTCTGTGTGAAGCTAAGACAGCCCAGGCTCCATGCTGGCTGGCTTCTCATGTCATACTGGTCATGCTGGTGGCCTGTTGTTTGACTTTCTTTCAAGGGAAGTGGTGAGATACACCTTTAGCAAGTATGTGAGGTGACAACTATTTCCCCAGCAAACCCAGACCCCGCTGACCTGGGAGGTATGTTAAACTGTTGTCTGTTCTGTCTCTGACGGTTATCCCACTTCTGCCATTTTGTCCAGCCCACAAACCACCGTGATCTCCAGAAGAGGGGGCCTCCTGCCAGCTGACGGGCTCATTTCTGTGTGCTGTCTAATGTCACAATCTGAGCAAATCGAGGGAAGGGAAGAGCTGCCGGCCCTCTGCCTTTAGGAGGACCAGATTCCTGTTTCCAGCAGCCCAGGCCTGGGGTTCTATTGGGGCGGAGAACTCAGCCCTGGGGACATCTGCTGAAGTGACCTGTGTGATCACGGAGGTGGGGAGAGACAATGCAATCTTTCCTCCTCAGTGCCCACACATGTGTGCAAACATGTATACACACCACACACGTACACTCTCACTCACAAACTCCCCTGTACATTCCCACACACGTCTCACAGACAGTCAGTCACATGTGCACATTCCCTCATGCATACATGTGTACATGCGCTCACACACACGCTCACACACACGCTCACATACACGCATGCACATGCAACTATCCCACACTCGCGTGCATGCAGATGCAGACCTGGGCACACACGTTCCTTCCCTTAAATTTCTTTCTTCTCCAAATACAATGCTTCTTGTCTCTAAGGTAAGGATTCTCACTATCTCATGCTCTTCTGGGGAGCAGAGCCACTCAGGAGGGATTTAAAGGAATAATGGTATTCGATAAGCCAATGGCAGTAGAACTTCCATAGCTGACCACCTCCCTACACCGACCACCTCCTTAAGTTGACCTGATTTTCATAGACCAGTCATGCACAGTGCGGACATAGGTATCGGTACAGTAGGCCTAGTTCCTTCTGTCGACCACCTCCATATGTTGACTAGTGTATCACAGTCCCTTGGGGGGTGGTCACTTACAGAGGATCTGCCTTGATTGTTTTCATTCACAATTGGTTGGGGGTCCGCATCGCCCTTGCTCCAGCTGAGCTGCTCGGCCTGGAGGCTGGACAGCCCAAGCTCAGGAGGGAGCTCTCCCGTCCTCTTCTGTGAGTTTATGTATATTGTTAAATAACAAATTGAATCAGCGCTGACTTCTCTGAAAAGCAGCCTGCTAAATAAAAGGAAGCCCTCACTCTAACCACCACAATTTCCTCATCAGCCCATCTCTTTTTTTTTTCCCTTTCAAATTTCAGAAAGGAAGATAAAGGTTTTGTTTTTCTTCTTCCTTGTGTTGGGATTTTTAAAAACACCATTTAGAACCGCCACGCCGTTCCCTTTGAGCGGCAGCCCTTGAGCGGAGGGAGCCACCACCTCCTTGGCTGTCTTTGTGTTGCTGGCCTCTCCCCAGAATTTCTCTTGCATTTTCTTTTTAATTTTCCTCCTTGAAAGGAACGAGTGATCCTTGTGCTCAGATGGTGTTTCTGACACCCCCAGCTGAGAATGAGTAATTATTCCCACTCCGCTGTGGCTTTGATAAGGTTCTGAGGGCCGCCTTTGGCGCACTTGCCCAGCCTTTGTTCCGCTGAAGTTATTTTCCTCCTTAGGAAATGAAAAAAGATGGAAGATGACAACACCTTCAAGGGGATGGGGAAACACCAACAAGTTATTAACCTTTAAAAAACCACTAATCCTCCAGCCAGAGGAGAGAGAGGGGTGAGCCGAGCAGAGGGGAGCTGAGACCAACACATGGCATTGATTTACATAATTCCCCTGACAGGGAGGGCTCAGGGATGGGAGGTGGGCAGAGAGCAGCAGCACCACTAGGTGGCTTAATTCGGGTGGTGGCAGCGTTAGGGGACTTCTGCCCTCTCTGTGGCTGTGGACCCTGCATTTTCCCACTTTGGACTCCCAGAGTCAGGTGTACACCAAGCAGGATGATGGGATCGAGGAAGACCACAGAGGTTCTCCTGCTGGTGGGACTAGAAGTTGGGTCTTGTTGGATGGTTTGCTGAGCAGGTGAATCATGTCTCTAAAGTTCATATGTGGGACTCTCATGCCCCAAGCATCTCAGAATGTGACTGTACCTGGAGACAGGGAGTTTAATGCAGATAAGAGGAGGCCAGTAGGGCTGGCCCTAATCCAGTGGGACCAGAATCCCCATAAGTAGAGGAGATCAGGGCACAGATGCACACAGAGGGATGACATCTGAGGACACAACAAGGAGATGTCTACCTACAGGCCAAGGAGACCAGCCTCAGAAAGAACCAGCCTTACCAACACCTTGATCTTGAACTTTCAGCCTTCAGAATTGGGATAAAATGATTTCTGTTGTTCAAGCCGCCCAATCTGGGAGTTTACTGATACTACAGATGACTATAAGAATTTAAATTTAATATCCCTCCCATTTTAAGTAATGGAAAGGATCTTTCATCCCCCAAACGATCATTTGAACTCTTCAACGCTGGGCTGTAAAATAATTGCCTATAAGCCCTCTCTGACAAGTCAGAGCAACTCCTAAAATTCCAGGGACAGAATCTTGAGGGGAAATAACATTGGTGGCCCAGGGCTTGATGCTTCTGTTCTCAGCATCTTCCCTTCTTCTCCTTCAGAGCTCTCTAGTCTGAGTGAGGAAATGAGAAGATAAACTGTAGTTGGTGGAAATGCCCCTTGATTCCCACCTTGCTGGCAAGTTCAGGTTTGTGACGTGCAAAACAAACTCACTTCCTTGGGCCACGACCTTCGTCTTGATTTTGCAAACGTTTTTGACGTAGTCTTCCCTTGTGTTCTAGCTGCACGAACACCCACTTGTTCTTTCCCTCTGATTTCTGATTCTGCCACAGGCACTGTTAGAATTAGAGCACTGATAAGGAAAAAAAACTGGGCCAGGATTTAAATTAATGCTTTTAGACAAATATCCGTTCCATCTCCAATTCTAATGCTAATTACATTTGCGGATCAAAGACCATTCGTTAAAGTTTTGCTTTTGAAAAACAGGGAGAGATTTTACTTTCTTGTTTGATATTTTTATGGGACTTGATGGGGATAGTAGGGGTTGAGTAGGGGAGAGTGTGAGGAGGGGGGAAGGCCTCCTGCAGAGAGGG
Organism: Galagoides demidoff; assembly: GCA_963574575.1. NCBI lineage: Eukaryota > Metazoa > Chordata > Mammalia > Primates > Galagidae > Galagoides > Galagoides demidoff. Next base: position 40,458 of record CAUYQV010077747.1, read on the forward strand.
CTGCCAGGGAACCTCGTCCCTGAGATGCTGTTCTGGAGGCTCAGACTCCCAAGTGCCCTCCTGAACTCCGAGCTTGTCCCTTCACCTCTTTCTTCTGCAGCTGTGGCTATCTGGGCTGTAGGAGAAAGTGACATAGGGTAAAAAACAACGGAACGGGACTGATCCATGAAAAGACATGGAAGAAATGTCAGTGCATTTTACTAAGTGAGAGCAGCCGGTTTGCAGAGACCACATACCATGTGGTTCCAATGGCAGGACGTCCTGGAGAAGGTACAGCAGTGGCCACAGATCAGCTGGGGTAGGGGGGACAGGTGGAGAGGGTTTTAGGGCAGAGAAAGTTTAGAGCAGAGAGGGTTTTAGGGCAGGGAAGGGTCTTGTGTCTCTGTGTGATGCCACACAGAGGGTACATGTCATTGTACATTTGAAAAAGCTCACAGAGTGTGCACCAGCATGAGTAGGCACTAACATGAACGCCGGACTCTGGCAACAATGATGGGTCAGACCAGGTCCATCCAGAGTGACACATGGGCCCCTCAGGTGCAGTGTTGGTGCTGGGGGAGGCTGTGTGCGTTGGGTGGAGGATATGGGAACTCTTTGTACGTCCTCCTTGGTTTTGCTGTGAACCAGAAACCACTCTAAGTAAAAACAAATCACAAAGTCAGTTTCAAAGGGAAAAAGAAACAAATTGATAGAAATTTAAAAACCTCTGAGGAGGGCTACTTGACAGTCTGAAGCTCCTGTGGGAGCAACGGAACCCAGTTATTTGGAGGAGTAGAGGAGGAAATAAAAGCAAACCAACACTGAGGTGACCCCACAAATCCACTGAACAAGCAGTGCTTAGTGGGAGGGAAGATGAGGTTGCCAGCGGGATGCAGCAAACAGACAGGGGCAGAGGGAGTGACAAAAATACGGTGGGGACAGAATCACAGAAAGCCGGTTTCTGACGTGAAGACATAATAGCATCAGACTTTAGGAAGGTTGACCTGGGAGAGGGACAGCTCCGAGGAACACATGGGAGGTACACGCCCTCAGTGCCTCTCGCCCCCCACCCACACATGGCCTGACTCAGTTTAGGAGACCCACAGTGGCTGCACCCGGCTGGCTGGGCTGGTTGGGAGGGCAGGGGAAGCTTGTGTTTGTGTGCTCTGTTTAACCGAAATCTTTATTCCCAAATTTCTTCCTCCGAGCTTCAACACCAGCCAAAAAAATCACTTCTGATCCATTCATTCTTTCATTGAGGGACTGAGCAAAGGACTCACCTCCCGGAGGAGGCACAGATGTGAAACAAGCAAACAAACACCCAGTAAAGCTGCGTGGACAGAGAGGAGTAAGGCAGGTGGGCGTTCATGCTGAGGGCTGGTCCTGGAAGGCTTTACGGGGGTCAAGTCCGAACTGAAGCTAGAATGATAGGGATCAGGCTGTTGCATGCATGATCATCTGGGGTGAGAGTGTTCTGGATAGAAGGAAGAGCAAGGACGAAAGCCTGGAGGCTGGAATGTTCTAGAAACCCATAAAAAGTCCAAGCATCTGAGACTGAGCATGAACAATGAGGCAGGTGAGGTAGGCCTGGGTGAGGTGACTCTCTAGGTTTGATCCTGGAAAGCCCATGGTCAGGAAACCCCTTGGTCCTGGATGAACCAGGACAGTGGGTCACCCTCACTGCCCAGAGCAAATCATGTAGGGCTGTAGGGATAGACCCAAGGGCCATGGTAGGGGTTGCATTCCACCTTGACCTGGAGCATGTCCACTGAGTTGGGCTCCATGTCCATGGAGTCTGGCTGTGGGAGACATTGTTCCTGGAGCAGCCTTCAGCCAGCCTGGCACCTGGAGTGTGACCATGGCATCACACATGTGCAAACTCTGCCACAGTGCTGAGCTCACTGGGCTGGCTGCTGACCAGGTGTCCACACCATGCTGGATTTGCTGGTATGGGAGGCTCTCCTTTCTTTCTGATTCCAGAGAGCCCCTCGGCCAGTGCAGCCTGAAAGCAGACAGCCTGACCTGTGCAGCCTTTGCTGGCATCATGCATCTGGCAGTCTTTGGAGGTCCCTGAGTTGACAAAGCATTTCAATAACTGGTAATGGAGATGAGATGGTGCCCACAGTGTTTCCTAAGAATGGTGTGGGCAGAAGGGGCCACCCAGCTTTCCACCACCAAACCCAGGATCTTTCCCAGGTCCCTTGTCGGCTCTATGACTGATAAACCTTCCTGTCCTGTATCCACTCCTCACTCCACTGGTCTGGCTTCTCCCCCCTTCCACGTCCAACACTCCTTGGGACTCCTGTTACTTCCAATCCAACATTTTTTGTTTTTTCTTTGTTTTATCTTACTGATACATAGCCTTTGTACCTATTTAGGGGGCACATGCGGTATTTTGTTATATGTGTAGACTTTGTGGTGACCCAGCCAGGGTACTGGGGTGCCCCTCACCTTGAGAACCTATCGTTTCTGTGTTGGGAACATGTCAAGTCCTCTCTTCCAGCTATTTTGAGATGTACAATACATTTTTGCTAACTGGAGTCACTCTCCTCTGCTGTGGAACCTGAGAGCTTACTCCTGCCTGGCTGCGTGTTCAGGGGTCACTTTGGGGTCATCTTCTTACTCAGAAGTCCAGCGACATTCCACACAACTGGAGCACCTCCTCCTTCTTGAGAGGCTCTTCTGCCTCAGTTCCCCTGCCTCCTGTTTCTGGGTCTTTCTTTGCCTGCCCAGCCACATCGATGGTGGGGTCTTTCTCCTCTGTAGCCTTTGAGCAGGAGCTTCTGGGGCCCTGCCTGGTCCCTCATCTCCTTTCAGTCTAAGGGTCCTGTAGGGGAGACTATTCCCATGGATTTCCATGTGCTAAATAGTCCCAAATTTATGTCCCCAGCCCAAACCTGAGCTCTGGACTCCTGCATCTTACTGTCTGCTTGTCTGCTCGGCACAACCACTTGGAAGTGGAACTGTCCCCGCTAACTGGACACATGCTAGACTGACATGCACCTCACTGTCCAAGTCTTTAATCTCCATGGCTACTGCCTCAGCTCAGCTGCCCCCACCTCCCACCTGGACCCTGCAGTTTCAGCCTCCCGAGGGTCTCCTGTTCCTGCCCTCAGCCCTGTTTCCACTGTGATCTCCGACAGCTGCCTGAAGTCCTTCATTGGCTTCTTGGTTCTGAGAACAATCCCCACCCCACTCTGCTTGCAGGGCTCCTCTGGGACAGGGCCCTGCCCACATCCCAATGCCACGGCTCCTGGCAGTTTGGCTGTCCAGCACCTGCCCTTCTGGATGCAGGGTCATTATGTCTGCCCACCTCTCTTTCTAGAATGTTCCTTTGGTGTCTCTTTTCATGGTTGTGTTAATTCACTGCCTCAGGAGTCCTTTCATGCAGGGCAGGTCCCCCGTGTTGCCACAACACCCTGTGTGCTGCCTTTAGAACACATATCAGAGTGTGTTAGTATGTGGGGATTTGTTCGTTTGTTTGTTTGCTTGCTTGCTATAGAGTCTCCCTTTGCCTCCCAGGCCAGACTGCCATGGCGTCAGCCTCACTCACAGAAACCTCAAACTCCTGGGCTCTAGGGATTCTCCTGCCTCAGCCTCCCAGAGTGCTAGGATTACAGGCATGAGTCTCTGTGCCTGGACTCTGTGTATTTTTTTTTGGAGTAGTTTTTAGCTGGGGTTAGGTTTGAACTCGTCACCTCTGGCATATGGGGCCAGCGCCTTACTTCTCTGAGCCACAGGCACCGCCCTCTTTTTGTATTCTTTACAACTTATTAAGTTGCCCATCGTCTGTCTTCCTATGAGGCTACTAGCATGGTCCTGCTCATTTCTTACTGGACCCAGGCACACAGCTCATGGCTGTGTTGGTGAACAAGCAGAAGCAGTAAGTGAATTTCCTCTCTCTGCACGCCCTTGCTGCCTCTTTTGCTGTTACAGCTTTTACATCTACAAGTCCTTCGGCTGCAGTAACTCAAAGGACACCTAAGGAGGTCTCCTGTCAGGTGCTGCAAGGGACTCTGGGTGAAAAGATGAAATCAACTTTCTACTCTGCACCCACAGTCTGGCTGGGAAAACAGATGCACATGTTGGTAAGGATACTATGTGCTCACTCCACAACTGACAGATATTCGCGCATGCACCGAGAAAAGGTAATTGCCCCAGTTCTGGCGGGGGAGGAGGGCGTGATTTGAATGGGGGAAGATTAAGAAGGAGGAGGAAGAGGTCTCTGCCCAGGTGTGTGGGGAGACAGTGTGCCTGCCCCGGGATGCGGGCGCAGGGTGGAGAGGGGCTCAGATCCAGACTTGTCCCGCCTGTGCCTGCGGGACATCCAGGTGGAGGCTCCAGCAGACGCCAGGTAAGTGAATTGCAGCTGGAGGGAATAGGCTCGGGTGCAGCTATGGAATGAGACCAGGAGCCGAGGAGGGAGGCCCGGGGACAAAAACCTCTTAAGAGCATTCTTTTAACTCAAATCTTTATTAAGTTTGGGGGAAATGTTGTTCAGGTGAGTCAAATGTTGTTCCCTGTGGGTTCGTGATTTGACTTGTAACAGGCTAAGCAAGAGAATATGAAATAAAACCACATAGCCTCAGCACAGCTCTCGAAATTAGGAGGGGGGCACTGATTACTCTTCCCACATGGGTGCCTGGGTTTGCGTTTTCTTTCTCTAGCGTTCCTCGCAATGCTGGAATTGGAGCCATACGTCCAGGGCTCCTTATAATCTCCAGCAGTCCCGCAATGACCTTACTGTGCAAACACAACTTTGGGATAAACTCTCCCCCTTCCATCTGGACAGTCTCCTGCAGGGACCTCCTGTAGATTAGTTCCACAGCTGCCAAGCTGAACCCACAGTAGGAGGGCAGGAGACTGGGGGAGGGCTCTGGATGCAGACAGAGCTAGATTATAATCCCATGGCTGTCACTTGCTAACTCTGTTTCCATACCGTAAAATGGAAATAATCCTGTGATCTTCATAGCCTTAGAATGAAGGTTCGAGTTGATTATGCCCCAAATCAGTCCTTTTTTCTCCTGCTTATGTACTCTTATCACTACCACCTTACTTCCCCCCCCCCATTTACTAAAATTAGAAATAAGAGTAAGCAAAGCACAATTTTAATATTTTATTTGGGAGCTTTGTAATTGGATATCAGCAAATACCCCAGACCAGACTAGGGTCTGTCAATACCAGCACTGGTCTGGGATGTTTGCTGATATCCAAATACCAAGTTCTCAACTGAAATATCAAAAAAAAAACTTTGTTCATCTTGTGTCAATCAGAAGAAATAAGCAGGTCTTCTTTAGAGAGTGACGTTCTGCTTTATGGACTCACAAGTGTCAGATAGGGTGGTGGCATCTACGTCCTAATCATAGATTTCTAGACACTTTAAACTCCTTTGGGTAAAATTCTCAGGAAGCCGTGCAGTGGAGGCATAGCTTGGTCTTTTCATTGATCAAAAAAATTGCGCATAATCATAGTCCTCTCCACTTGTCTGCAGAGCTTCTCTACTTCACTCCACAAATTCTAGCAAGTTCTCCAGAGAAGATGGTCTTGCTGGGGGAGAAACCACACTCCCTGGGGTTTTTTGTGGTGGCAGAATTAGACTCATTGGGTAAATAGCACAAGTGGGTGAGCATTTGTAAGGAGAGAAAGGACCAGAGGGCTGAGGTGGCCCATGCAGCGTGGCCTGGACAGCCGGGAAGGTGCTGGATGACTGAGAGGCAAAAGGGCATGCGGGGCCGTGGAGCTGGCAGGGCTCTGTAGTGGTGAGGCCAGGCTGCAGGCACTGGCACCTCCAGAGATGTTTGCAAGAGATAGGAGAAAACACCAAAGTGTTACATTCAGGGTATGTTACTTCAAATTTAACCATACTTCAGGACCAGAACATATGTGTGGGGCCATACTTCATCTGAATTAAAGGATGAGGAGCTGGATCCGGTGAAGAGAGTACCAAAGGAGAATATGGTCGTGCAGTCCCTAAGCCCCTCTCCAGGTCATTTTAGGAGAATGATGGGCAGGTCTCCAAGGTTTGCAAACTGAAGAGACCAGCCATGGCACCTGCGAGAAAATGGGAATTAGATGGTAACTCCACCCATCAGACGAACATAATCCTCCCTCTAACAAAAAACATATCTGTTTATCTCTCATGTAAAAGCAATCTGCAGGGGGTGAGAGACAGCTCAGGGTGAATGTGGCATCCAGAGTTTCAGGGACCCATGGGCTTTATGGCTTTATGTCTGCAATTCCTTGATGGCTTGATATGGACCTTGACTTCCCAGTCCAAGGTGGCTGCGAGATCTCCAGCCATCTCTTCTGCATCCCATGCACTCCAAGCATGAAGAGGCAGCAAAAAGGAGGCACTAGCAAAGCAGCCTTCATGGAAGTTGTCTCACCTTTCCACTGATATCAGTGAGCAGAATAGAGTCACAGGGGCACACCTAGCTACCAGTGAGATATGGAAGTGGACAGTTTACCCTAGACAGCGGAGGCCGGCCTGGGAACTATCTCCCAGCCTTCAGCGAATGATAATGAGTGATCCCAACTCGTTAAGGAGCTTCATGGGGCTTGGACAGCTGGGAGCTCTCAGTCTCCCTACACACATAGTATATACAGCAAATCGTGTGTCTGTTGTTGATGTTCATTAATTAAAGAGAAAAAAAAAACCCTAGAAGATTGCCGAACAACTGCCAAATAGTAGCTGAGGGGAAACTTTGCTTTGTAGAGTTGTTCCCTTGAACACCTATGAAGAAACAACAGAACAGAATGCTAACATTTTGAGCCCCCTTTGAAATAACGTAGTTAAGCGCTGAGCTCAGAGTCTGCTCTGAGGGAGAGACAATCAAACATCACCGGGACGACGAGCCACCCCCGTACACGTGTGAAGTTGTCTTGCCCAAACAAGTGGAGTCTGATAAAGCCCATTGATCCAGCTTCCAATTTACAAAAAACAGAGAGGGCAGAGGAAGATATTAAACCTCACCCCATAAGGACATGATTAGCAAAACCTAAATGAAGAAACACCACAGGACAACAGGAACTAGTTTCTTACACAAATATTGAAGGAAAATAAAAGAGGGTGGGAAAGTCTAGAGATGAAAAAGACTTTAAAGATGGCACAGCCAGCCGCTGCGTGTGGAGCTACGTGGGCTCCTAACTCAAACCAACAAGTACAAAGGAAGACCACACGGATGTGCTTTGGAGAAACAACTGGAAATTTGAAGACTGCCTGGATTTTTGATGCTATTAGAGGTTATTTTAGAATAACGACATCACGGTTGTATTAAAGACAGTCCTTATCCTTTAGAGATGTACGGTAAAATATTCAAAAGCAAAATGATGATTTGCTTTAAAATAATGCAGGGCTGAGGAAAGTGAATGATACCGGATTGGCTGTGAGTTGGTAATTCTCAAACCTGAGTGGTTCCATTTCTCTCTCTCTCTGTGAAGCTAGGGGTTTATTAAACAGGCAGCCAGTTTACAGATGAACAACTCACAGCGTTCTGTACTTGCAAATGGCTCCCAAGTCGCCCCATAAAGCTGATTTATAATTAAATATTTAAAGCAGTAATTCAGGAAGCAGGTTCTTCCACACACGTAAACAAACCCGCCTGGCATGAGTGGTTCGGGGCGGCAGCATCCTTACCATGCTGTGTCTAGTCTCATTGTTTATATGGCGGCTTACACTTTGTCTTCATGTTTTCTGTTCAATTTTGTGAGTCTGGGCTTACCTTGATGACCACATCCCCAAAGCCAAAGTCCACAGCAAGCCCAGGTGAGCCTTCAGCAAAGACAAAAGTGATTACAATGGAAACAAAAATAGAAATAATTAAGCATTTGGAGGAAGGCCAGAGGCCATCGCTCTCTGGGAAAGCATTGGACTTGACTATGGGAACAATTGTAAAGGATCAAGTGAGCAACATGGAACGTGTGTAAGACAGTGCTCCAATGAAGGCTTTAGTTATCATTAAGCAGCAGCGTGGATTAATTATTGAAATGGCAAGGTTCTCATTGATTTGGTTAGAAGATCAAAATAAGTGTACCGTTCCTATTAGCCTAGCACTGATGCAACATTAGGCGAGTGTTTACCTTCAATGTTCTCTTTTGAAATTTTTCCTATCTCCTATCTGAAGTTTTTGTGTGAGATTACTTTTGCATTCTGTTTGTTTAATTTAAAAAAGCACAATCGTTTCTGCAATTTATTGTAGCACAGGGGTTTTATTAGTATGCTGCTGACACGTACCGGCCATTGTAGTAGTGTGATTTTTATTGTGACCACCTACATGCTGCTCATCGTTCTCAGTTACGGACAAATGCAACCTAAAGAAATTCTCAGGAGCATACCTGGTTCATCACCTGGGAACCGCCTGTGTGCCTCTGTCCACTTTTGCAAGTGAAAACATTCCATGATAAATAAAAAGGAAATCAAATTGAGCTGTAAGACAAAGCTGTGGGTTCTTCCAAGTGGGAAGCTCCAAGCAAACATTATCAGGCAGTAGGTGGGGTGCAAGCCAAATTCATGATACCCGCCAGACTTCCCCTGGCCCCAGGTCCACGCTCGCAGGGTCCAGTTGAAGCCTCACTTGGGGCTGGTGCTCAAAGGCAGAAGGACTTGGTTCATATTTATGGGCAAGACTTTCTTCCACATTCAGTTTCTGGGAAAAATCAGGCAAGATGAGTTCCAATACAAGCCCTGAGAAGGGTTAGAAG
>CAUYQV010077748.1:0-12781 GCA_963574575.1 Galagoides demidoff
TCAAGCGAGTCTCCTGCCTCCGCCTCCCAAGTAGCTGGGACCACAGGTGCCCGCCACAACGCCCGGCCATTTTTTGGTTGCAGCCATCATTGTTGTTTGGCGGGCCCCGGCTGGGGATTCGAACCCGCCACCTTAGGTGTACATGGCTGGCACCTTAGCCGATTGAGCCACAGGCGCCGAGCCTTGTTTTTTAAATCTTACTCTCATTTTTGCTCTATATTTCTAAAAGATTTCCTTAGCATTATCCTTGAAATTTTTATTGAGCTTTTAATTTCTGCTATTAATATTTTTTAATTTTCAAGATTTTTTTCGTTAATTTCTTTTCTAAATGTGTTTCTTTCTTTCTTTCTTTCTTTTTTTGAGACAGAGTCTCACTATGTCACCTTCAGTAGAGTACTGTGGTGTCACAGCTCACAACAACCTCAAACTCTTGGGCTTAAGCAGTTCTCTTGCCTTGGCCTCCCAAGTAGCTGGGTCTACAGGTGCCTACCACAATGCCCGGCATTTTTTTTTGTCATTGTTGCTTAGCTGGCCTTAGCCAGTTCAAACCCTCCAGCCTCGCGGTACATGTGGCTAGCGCCTCAACCACTGTGCTACAGGTGCCGAGCCAGAATATTTCTTTTTTTTACAGCATTTTGTTCACATTTCATGGAAGCAAATTTCTCTTATCTCAGAAGATATTATTGTTACTTACTTACTTTTTCCAATTGCGTGGTCTCTCATTTTCCCAAGTTGCCTTCTCTTTTTCTTTCCTTCTTTTTTTTTTTTTTTTTTTTTTAAAGCTTTGTCCATATCTTCTACATCAGAGGCTTTCTGAATGTCTGGGGAATCTCTGGTTATTCTTTTTTATTTTTATTTTTTGAGAGCGAGAGGGTCTTGTTATGTTGCCCAGGTTACAGTGTAGTTTCCTCATCATAGCTCAGTGAAACTCAAACTCCTGGGCTCAAGTGGTCCTCCTGTCTTAGCCTCTTTAGTAGCTGGGGTCACATAAATGCACCACCTTGCCTGGCTAATTTAAAAAATTTTTTTGTAGATGGAGAGGTCTTGCTTTGTAGCCCATGCTGGTCTCAAACTGCTTCCCTCAGTTGGGCATGGTGGCTTATGCCTATAATCCCAGCATTCTGGGAGGCTGAGGTGGGTCATTTGCTTGAGCTAACAAGTTCAAGACCAGCCTCAGCAAGAGTGAGACCCCATTTCTAGTAAAATTTGAAAAAACTAGCCAGGTAATTTTTGACACATGCCTGTAGTTCCAGCTATTTCAGAGACTGAGGCCAGAGGATTGCCTGAGCCCAAGAGACTGAAGTTGCTGTGAGCTATGATGCCAAGGCACTCTCCAGGGTAACAGAGTGAGACTGTCTCAAAAACAAAAAAACTCCTGGCCTCAAGCTGTCCTCCTGCCTTGGCCTCCCAAAGTGTTGCGATTATAGGTATGAGCCATTGTGCCCAGCCCCGCAGATAATTCTTAAGGCCTTTAAGGTTTGAGAACTACTGCTAGAGAGTCTCCTAATCTGTCTGAAGCTTTATCATCCCAAATAAGGTCCCCCAGAGAGAAACAAAATGCATTTCCCTATTTTTTCCCCCAGAAGAACTAGAGCTTTTCTCTTCCAGTTAAAGGTCTAGCATTCCTTCTTGAATGAAATGTTATATGACATTAGCCTTAGAAGTGGTTTCACAGATTGCTCCATGCACAGTCTACTCCCCTCAGATGTTTATTTGTACCCATCTCCTGCTCCTAAGCCTCTGCCAGTGTTCCTCTCTTATTCCTGTTTGGATTGGCGAGAAGCCTGGCACTGGCCATCGGGAACCTGACGGTGACCTCAGTGTCCTCGCCTGCTGGGCAGCCCTAAGTTGAGGGCAGTGTCCTGGACCCAGGGCAGAAATTACAGTCCGCTTTCAGAACCATGCAGCAATCTGGAAAGGCCCATGTCCAAGTTCCAAACATCTTACCATTGTATTGCTGCTTCCAAACAGGAAGGGGTATGCGTGTGTGGAAGTGCTGAGGAAATGTCCAGGGAAGCCAGGAGCATAGGTGTGGTCATAAAAGCCAAATCATATTAAAAAAAAGAACCACGTTTTCAAGTAAAATATGTTTCTTTCAACTACATGTAAAGTTGTATATCTTAATGTATATGTGATGAGTCTCTATATCTTTTGTCATTCAAAAAACTTTTAAAGGCTGGGCATGGTGGCTCACACCTGTAATCTTAGCACTTTGAGAGGCTGAGGTGGGTGGATCGCCTGAGCTCAGGAGTTTGAGACCAGCTTGAGCAAGAATGGGTCCCCATCTCTAAAAACAGCTAGGCATTATGGCGGGAGCTTGTAGTCCCAGCTACTTGGGAGGCTGAGGCAAGAGGATCTCTTGAACCTACGAGTTTGAGGTTGCTGTGAGCCATGATGCCAAACACTCTACTGAGGGTAATAAAGTGGGACTGTCTCACAACAACAAAAAAAGAACAACCAAAAAACTTGTAGACTTTCTATTGTGTGTCCAAGAATGGAATCCATATGCAAATATAAATTAGGGTGATTTGCAGAGAGAAGGGGGGATAATGATAGTAATAGTAGTTTCTAAGTATCAGGCTTTTACTATCTATTAAGCATATTATATGTGCTATCTCTCCTAAGTCTCAACACAACCTAGGAGGTAAGTTTTATTATAATTATTTTTTTAATAAATGAGAATTTAGAAGGTTAGTAAATCTTCCCAATGCCACTTGGTTTCTGTGTAACATAGGTATTAAGTTTCAGAGTCAGGATTCAACCCACGTCTGTTGATGACCTCACAGTCCACAATTGTAACCATTATGCCACACTGCCTGTGCCGTAGCTATTCAGTCACTTTTGAATGAATATTCTGGCAGGACACTATTATTAACTTGGACTCAGTAGGACCCTCACATCTCAAAGAAGGGCAAGTCAGGTGAATCAACATGTCTCCATGGTCCCAGTGTGAGTGTTCCTTGCAATGGGACCATGTCCTGTCTAAGGCTGATTCCCCCCAGGTGCCCTGAGCTGCTCAGACAGGTTCTGACCACCAAGACCCTGTACTGGAATATTTGGGTAGATCATTATCTTACTTGTTTTTATTAATCTTTCCTGAATGTATATATAGTTCACATGTAATTCAGTGCTCAAAATTAGAAGTGGTCTGGGTTTTTATTTAGAAGTCTAGTGATGTTTTTGTGATCAGAAATATAACAGAGTAACCTCCCTCATGTGTATTAATTAGCTTATGGTGAAATTGGTTTCATTCTACATCTTTTCTCTAAAAGTTTTCATTTCTAAGAAAGTATAAAAGATGATATTAAGTGGGGACTTAGGGTATAGCTTTTCTAGGCCACAGCATTCCATGGTGGCCTTCAGATAGTACATCAGTTAAAATAGTAGGGAAATAGTTTTAGGTGCTATAGACCATCTCTCTCCACCTCTTTCTACCTCAGCAGATTCACTAGGACCCTTGGCAACTTCTTGAATACTTAACCTTGGTTTGGTGGCCTTGACCTTGGTTGTTACTGGTTTTGTTCTCTGCTTGCCACCTTGTGGATTTATTGGAAATTGCATCTTCTTCAGAGAGCCCAGCTGACTCACCCAGTTATTCGGCTACTGCTTTCACTGGGAATGGGTATGCGGGGGTGGGGGGGGGGGTGGGGGGGTAGAAAAGAATTCTGTCCACCAGAGTGACACTCACAACAAGAGATCTTGCTTTTCTAGTCTTCCTGTAGCACCATCCCCCATCTCGGGTGTCCCAGGGTGTGATCAGGCCCTGCTTCTCCCCAGTATCACCTCTCCAGTCCACCAGAGGTTCCCTTGTGCTTAAAAAAATGATAAAATAATTAAAAAATATATAAAAATTATAAAATAATTAAAAAATATATAAAAAATTATAAAATAAGGCTGGGTGCAGTGGCTCACACCTGTAATCCCAGCACTCTGGGAGGCTGAGGTGGGTGGATTGCCTGAGCTCACGAGTTCTAGACCAGCCTGAGCAAAATTGAGACCTCATCTCTACTAAAAATAGAAAAACAGGCACCTGCCATAACACCTGGCTATTTTTAGAGATGAGGTCTCAAAGGCAAGAGGATTGCTCGAGAAAAATAGTTGGAGGTTGCTGTGAGCTATGATGCCATGGCACTTTACCCAGGGTAACAGCTTGAGACTCTGTCTCAAAAAGAAAAAAAAAATAAAATAATACAAGTTTACTTAGAGCTGACAGTCTGTAGAGGAGATAGATTTTAAAAATTAATCAAATAAAGGCAACATTTTTTTTTTTTTTTGAGACGGAGCCTCAAGCTATCCCCCTGGGTAGAGTGCCATGGCATCACAGCTCATAGCAACCTCCAACTCTTGGGCTCAAGCAAGTCTTCTGCCTCCGCCTCCCAAGTAGCTGGGACCACAGGCGCCTGCCACAGCGCCTGGCCATTTTTTGGTTGCAGCCATCATTGTTGTTTGGCGGGCCCGGGCTGGGGATTTGAACCCACCACCTTAGGTGTACATGGCTGGCACCTTAGCTGATTGAGCCACAGGTGCCAAGCCAAAGGGAACATTTTTTAAGTTATGGTGAGTGCCAGGAGATGAAGAATAATGGTGGTGGGGGGAGAGGGTGGGGTACTTTTATTAAGTAGGCTGGTAAGGATAGGCTTTCCTAAGTAGGAAAAATTTCAAATTGAAACCTGAAGGATGAGAAGGATCCAGTCATGAAAAGGAGGATGAGCACGTGCAAAGGTCCTGAGGGGGAAAGAGCTTGTCAAGCTGAAAATAACTAGTGTGGCTGGATTGCTGGGAGCTGCAGGGCAGTGGCTGGAGTAGGGCTGGAAAGGGTGGTAGGTGCAGATATTCAGGGTGAGCCCTGCAGTGCTGGGAAAAGATTCTGACTTTGTTCTGAGTGTAGTGGGAAGGTAATGAAAGATCCTTTTCTTTTCTTTTCTTTTTTTTTTTCTGAGACAGAGTCTCACTTTGTTGCCCTTGGTAGAGTGCCTTGGCATCATAGCTCATAGCAACCTCAAACTCTTAGGCTCAAACGATTCTCTGGCGTCAGCCTCCTGAGTAGCTGGGACTACAGGCACCTGCCATAACACCCAGCTATTTTTAGAGACGAGGTCTCAAACCTGTGAGCTCAGTCTTGGTGTCCCAGAGTGCTAGGATGAGAGGTGTGAGCCACTACACTGGGCCTAATGAAAGATTCTTTTGTTTTTTAGAGATAGAGTCTCACTTTGTCACCCTCTGTAGAGAGCTGTGGAGTCACAATTCACAGCAACCTCCAGCTCTTGGGTTTCGGCGATTCTTTTGCCTCAGCCTCACAAGTAGCTGGGACTATAGGTGGCCACCACAACGCCTGGCTATTTGTTGTTGTTGTTGTTGTTGTAGTTTGGCTGGGGCTGGGTTTGAACCCGCCACCCTCGTACATGGGGCTGGCACCCTACTCACTGAGCCACAGTCACAGCCCTAATGAAAGATTCTTTTTTTTTTTTTTTTGAGACAGAGCTTCAAGCTGTTGCCCTGGGCAGAGTGCTGTAGCATCACAGCTCACAGGAACCTCCAGCTCCTGGGCTTAAGCCATTCTCTTGCCTCAGCATCCCAAGTAGCTGGGACTACAGGTGCCCGCCGTAATGCCTGGCTATTTTTTGGTTGTAGTTGTTTGGGAGGCCTGGGCTGGATTCTAACCCACCAGCTCTGGTGTATGTGGCTGGTGTCTTAGCCACTTGAGCTACAGGCGCTGAGCCCTAATGAAAGATTCTTAAGCAGGGAAATGATGAGGTCTAACTTCTTTGTTCTATTTCTATTTTATGAGGATCATCATTGCTGCTGCATGGATAATCCATTGAAGTGAATAGGGAGAGAAGCTTGGACACCAGCTAGAAGCCTGGTGCAGGAAGCTGGGTGAGACAGATGATGGTGGCGGGTTCAAATCCAGCCCTGGCCGAACTGCAACGAACTTAACATCTCTGGATCTCACTTTCCTATTTGTAAAATGGAAATGGATAATGACGAATAGTGCCAGATGCCATGAGGTTCACAGTTTTCCTCACATCCTTTGTCACACATCCCCACAAGGTAACCTGTAGTTCCAGACACTCAGGAGCTGAGGCAGGAGAATCGCCTAGGCCCAGGAGTTGGAGGTTGCCGTGAGCTGTGTGACACCACAGCACTCTACCGAGGGTGATAAAGTGAGACTCTGTCTCTACAAAAAAAAAATTTTTTTTGGACCTTTTTTATTAAAAAAATGTAGTTACTAGAAAAATTTAAATTACATATGTGGCTTACATCTGTGGCTCTCACGTTATTGGACAGAGCTGACACAGACCAAAGTCACTAAATTAAAAAAAATATTGTTCTGAAACAATCTGTACCCAGATTGGGGTTCAGTAGCATAATGATAGCTTACTGTAACTTCAAATTCCTGGGTTCAAGCAATCCTCTTGCCTCAGCCTTCCAAGTAGCTAGGACTATAAGCATGCTTCACTAGGCCTGGCTAATTAAAACAATTTTTTTTTTGTAGAGATGGGGATCTCACTGCATTGCTCGGACTGGTCTCAAACTCTTGGCCTCAAGTGATCCTCCCACCTTAGTCTCCCAAAGCAGTGTGATTATAGACATGAGCCACTGAGCCTGGTCTAAAAAGTATTTTTAGAGTAAACTTACATTGGATACATTAGAAATTTCCAGCTAGGCATAGATTTCTAGCTAGGTGTAGACTTTTTGGGCACAGAAGATGTTCATTTGATATAATAATAAAACAATACAGTTAGTGTCCTGTCCAACCACAAAGAGCAAAAAGAATGAAAGATTTGAACTTGAACATAAAACTTCAAGGTATTTGATGTGACAAGTATATATTTTAAAAATGATGCTCCTAAAGTGCCTCAGTTATTGACAACTGCAAGAAAACAGAAAAAGGTCAATAGCAACACAGTTGAAACCAAATTTAGAGCAAACGAACACGTGAGGCAACTTTTCTAGCAGCGAGCGTTTTTCTTTTCTCATTTACAATCTTCTCAAAATATCTTCATACCAACTGAGTGGGCAGGACGTTTAGGTGGAATATCAGTTACACAACATTAGCATAAACCGGGACAGCTACAGATAGGGTATTGTTTTCTGTTGAGCTGGTAAAGTGACTGCCGAAACACCAGATCAGGTCTCTGAATGGAGAATTTTATCCAAATAAATGCCACCTACCTTCCAGATATATTTATAATGTATTTAATATACAAATACAATACATTTGACAGTTTCTTCATGGGACATTTATAGGTGATTTGAATTTAAAAGGACTTTAGCTTCTTGAGATTTTATTCTGTTTATAAGGATAACCTTAAGTCTGGGGCAAGGTTGTTTGCAGTCTTGCTGAAGGCATGTTGTGTAAGGTCCTATAAATGAGGAAGGCTGCCTCTGAGGTCATGGGGCTTAATGGGAAGAGAACGCATTCTAGGTTTGAAGACAGAAGACTCTGACTCTACCTTGGCATCCATAACATGTGAACTTGGACTTGACTTCACATCTCTGGATCTCACTTTCCTTATTTGTAAAATGGAAATGGATAATGACGAATAGTGTCAGATGTCATGAAGTTCATAGTTTTCCTGACATCCTTTCACCCCACCTCCCCACAAGGTAGGTACTTCCTTTTTACAGAAGAGGAAACTGAAGTTCAGAAAGAGTAAATGACTTAAGGTTACCTTGGTAGAGGCTCGGCGCCTGTGGCTCAATCGGCTAAGGTGCCAGCCACGTACACCTAAGGTGGCGGGTTCGAATCCCCAGCCCAGGCCCGCCAAACAACAATGATGGCTGCAACCAAAAAATGGCCGGGCATTGTGGTGGGCGCCTGTAGTCCTAGCTACTTGGGAGGCTGAGGCAGGAGACTGGCTTAAGCCCAGGAGTTGGAGGTTGCTGTGAGCTGTGATGCTATGGCACTCTACCCAAGGGGATAGCTTGAGGCTCCGTCTCAAAAAAAAAAAAAAAAAAGGTTACCTTGGTAGAAAAGAGGTGAAGCCAGGATTTGAACTCTGGTTTTCCTGGCTCCAAAATCGACTGGATTTTTTCCCCCTCTTATCATACCCATTATTAATTTTCCTGCTCACGTCTGAAATTATTGGGAAAGTCAACTTAGACTGATGAATGGGTTTTGCAAAAATGTCATAACGCACGCAAATGTACAAGATTATCAATCCTCAATGAAAAGGGAACGTAAAAGGAAGCTCTAGGTAAACATTCCTAACCACTGTATGAGATATATCTATCAGTTGGAGTAAAATGAATTTCACATGTTGTTTTCAGATTCAAGCTCTGAAGCTCAGATGACAAAGGGGTAATTTCCTTCCTTGGGATGAAAATTTACAGGAATTCAGAGGAAACGATGTCAGTGGTCATTTCTAAAACACTCAAGAGTCAGATGCACTTGGCATCATATGTTAAGTCCCGTTTAAAAGTCTTAAACAAACATCAGGTCTGACCTGGCGTCTGTCAAGTAGGCTGGCTCTGTCTGGGAGAGTTCATTCAGCAACCAGCAGAGAGAGGTCCCGAGGCAGGATGGAGAAATTTCTTGTGCTTCTGCTTGTGCTGTCTCTTCCCTTCCTGACTATCTTCTCAGGTGGGCTTTTGCTCCAGAGATGTCTCTTTCTATGCTGACGTGATATACTATGAGAATAGTTTCTTTGGTATTTTCAAGTATATATTTTTTTCATTTAAAAGAATAGGTAGTATATAAGGTATAATGTAAAGATATTTCAATGCTCTTTCTTTTTCTTTCTGTAAGAGCAGGCTTACAGAATTGTTATCATTAATACATCTTTAAATGTGTTTGAGAACTAATTCTTAAAAATGCTGATCATAGCTTTACTTTCTTTATCGTTCATACGAAATCACCAAATGTTGAAAATACTTCGATGGGCATATGATAATATCTTTTAGAATTTGTGTGTGATTATCAAAACAATATAATTTTATTGTTATAATAATTCTCTTTGAGGGACTGTAATTTATTAAGTTTAATGTAAGTTGATATGTCAGTGGGCATCTTCCAGTAACAACATTGAACTTGATTCAGTCTGTTGAGGATTTAAAAAATTTCCACCGAAACAAACCTAAAAAACACAGATCAGAGAACTGAAGAAAGTGTTATGTGTGTGTTTTTTTTAACATTATGTGGTTGTTGTAGAAGAAAATATGTATTCGTTAAATTTATACCCACTTTTAAAGGACTAGGCCATTGCAATCAGTAAATGCATTTAGGTAGTGCAGTTTTTTTGCTCTAAGTTAACCATATTAGAAACAATTTAAAATTCTTTCCTAAGCCTTCTGGAGTGCCAAGTCCTCTGAGACAAGTCCCTGGGAAAGAACTAGTGTTCTAACCAAAATTGAACTTGCAAATCCTTTGCCTTGGACTGTGGGGATGGAAAGCGAGAACCCTTAGCTACCTTCCTGACTTTTTCTAGGGGCCTCCCCAATTCTGACGGAAAAGGAGGCCAAACAGCTCCTGAGATCCCGGAGACAGGACCGGCCGAGCAAACCCGGATTCCCAGACGAACCAATGCGGGTGAGTGCTTGGTTCTGGCATTTTTAAAGGAAACGCAGTATTTGAATGCTCATTCACTGAGAAACTGAACTAGGTGTTTGCCCTGGCATGCGAGCTGCTAGGTGGGGGGTCCTGTTAGAGTTTCAGTTATATAAGGCACATGCAATGTCAACCTTTTACCTCCTCATTTTCTCTTCTGGAGGTGCCAGCCTGACCTAACCTGTTGTGAGTATACAGTAGGAACAGTGGGGCTGCTGGTGGGAGCCCCAGGATCCTGAGCTGGCTGCTGGGGACCTGTCCTCTCTAGCTGGAGCCAAGCCTATTTCTCCCTCTTCCTTTGGCCCCGGGGCTGCTGTGGCCAGTGGTGGTCTGCCCAGGCAGGCAGGATCTCTGTCTCAGTTGCCTGGGGATTGGGGAGAGGTCCTACCCTGATCTAATCACTCTGATTTTGGTCCCTGGCCTTAGCTCTGCCCTGTGGGCTCATGGTGTCCACCTGCACAGTCTTTCGGAGCCAGGCACCCTCTCCTGACTTCATCAGGGGAGTTGAGTAGATGCTGCTAGACCTGGACCCAGTTTAGGCCTTGCTTGGCTCGTCCTGTGGCTAAAATAGTCCTGTTTTTGTCCCACCCTGGTGAAGGTAAGTAGCAGTGACCCAAGGAAGAGTGTTTGGGAAGCCAGTGTCTGTGGTCCAGGCTCATCTCCCTTCCTGGCCCCTATAGCCGGGCACCATGCTCTTTCTCTCTTTTCTTGGCTTTCATGTCAAGGCCCAGGAGGATCTGCAACAACATTTACCTGCAGTCCTGGCAGAATCCTGTGCATAATTGGATCATCTCCTTTAAGAGGCTCTTGTTAAGATGCAATATCCCTTAGCGATGAAGTGTGCTGGCCTTGGGCTCAGATTGGGTTTGAATCTCTCCATTTCCTAACTACGTAACCCTGGGGAACTTCCCTCAGATTTCTGCACCTTAGTACTCTCATCTATAAAATGGAGATAGTAAATGTTATTATTGATGTTACTATAACATTATTATAAATAATAATATAAAATAACCATTTCATGAGGCTAAAATGAAATACCTCATAGTAAAGTGCTTAGAACGGTACTTAGCAAATGGTAACTACTTTCTTGGGTATTGAGTACCAGGTACCAGGCTGGGGGCTGAGGCTGTACAGATGGGTTGCCTAGGTTTCTGCTCAGGGGCTGTGGTGGAGACAGAGACGTAAGCAGATGGCTGCTCTGGAGTGCGACAAAAATGAATCCACTCCAGGCTGTTAGGGATGGATGTGGCTTTTTCGAAGAGGAAGAAGAAGAAATAAGAGGTAGCTCAGAATGTCTAGGTGTAAGGTAGGAGGGGACAGGGAGGTGGGCAGAGGCAGGATTGAGTTGTTGGACTTCATTTTGTGTGGAGAGCAACTGAAAGAGTTTTCAGATGACAAAGTATAGATCTGAGCCTTAGATAGAGAGCTCTAGAGGCAGTTGGAGGAGAAGAGGCCCAGGGTTAAAGTCTAGGACATTGACACTCAGAGGTGGGCAGAGGAGAGGAGAAGGGGCCCGGAGAGAAACAGAGAGAAGCCTGGGTGGCGGGGCAGGGAGGAGGCCCCCAAGGGGGGCAGAGGGCAAGGAAGGAGGGCAGGTGGAGGGAGGGGGCGGGTGGGTGCGACAGCCGCTGGAGGAGGGGTCCTGTGGGGGGATGACTCTAACTGGTCCTCACGTGCTTTCAGCATAATGTCTGGAGTGACCATTACAAAGGCTATTCCTTGGGACCCTGGGTAGGGGTGTCATCACAATCCCCCACAGCAGGTGCCCCTGCTCTAGGCGTGCAGGGGGCGGCTGTAACGGATCCCCAGGCCTGCCACCTGACATTTTCTCTGCACCTGGATTTTCTGAACTGTGACGTGGATAACGGCTTTTGCCCTGACTGAAGGTGCTGTGGGCGTCAGTCAGCAGGTGGCCTTGGACCTTGTGGTCTGGCTTCCTGCCTCCACCTTCCTCCACCATCCCCGTGCCAGCCTACAAGCTGTGACTTTGCCGCTAAAAGCCTGCACTGGGTGATCCTTCCCCTGTTCAGAAAACTCCCCCAAACTCCTCTGTTTGCCTTTCCCCTGCTGGTGGTCATTGCCTCCCCTAATCTCTTTTTTTTTTTATTAATTGATAGCTGTATACATTAATGCAAACATGAGGTACATTGTACTGTTTTCATATACAATTTGAAATACTTTCAAGGGTAATACCCAAGATGATGAGATTTCAATTATCAATATCTATGCACCTAACCAGAATGCACCTCAATTTATAAGAGATACTCTAATAGGCATGAGCAACTTAGTCTCTCCCAGCTCTATCATAGTCGGAGATTTTAACACTCCCTTGACCATGTCGGATCGATCCTCCAATAAGAAGCTTAGCAAGGAAGTTTTAGATTTAAATTTAACTATTCATCTTTTGGACCTAACTGACATCACAGAACATTTCATCCAAACAAATCTGAATACACATTTTACTCTTCAGTCCATGGAACATACTCCAAAAGTGATCACATCTTAGGCCATAAATCCAACCTAAGTAAATTTAAAAGAATAGAAATTATTTGGTGCATCTTCTCAGACCATTATGGAATAAACTTTGAACTCAGTAACAACAGGAATCTGCAGCCTCATACAAAAACATGGAAGCTAAATAACCTTATGCTGAATGACAGATGGGTCAGAGATGAGATCAAGAAGGAAATGACAAAATTTTTAGAACAAAATGACAATGAAGACACGAGTTGTCAGAACTTTGGAACACTGCAAAGGCAGTCCTAAGACAGAAATTTATAGCTCTGCAAGCCTTACTCAAGAGAATGGAAAGAGAGGAAGTTAACAACTTAATGGGACATCTCAAGCAACTGGAAAAGGAGGAACAGTCCAATCCCAAACCCAGCAGAAGAAAAGAAATAACCAAAATGAGAGCATAATTAAATGAAATTGAAAACAAATGCAGTATACAATAGATCAATAAATCAAAAAGTTGGTTTTTTGAAAAGGTTAATAAAATAGATAAACCTATGGCCAACCTAACCAATAAAAAAAGAGTAAAATCTCTAATCTCATCAATCAGAAATGGTAAAGATGAAATAACAACTGATGCCCTAGAAATTCAAAAAATCCTCAATGAATATTACAAGAAACTTTATTCCCAGAAATATGAAAATCTGAAAGAAATCGACCAATACTTGGAAGCATGCCATCTCCCAAAACTTAGCCAGAATGAAGTGGAAATGTTGAACA
>CAUYQV010077749.1:0-24989 GCA_963574575.1 Galagoides demidoff
ATTTCTGAGTAGCGTCTTGGCTATTTGAGTTTTTTTCTGATTTGGTATAAAATGAAGTATTATTTTTTCAAAATCTTTAAAGTATGACAGTGGGGGTTTAATAGGGATTGCATTAAAATTATATATTGCTTTGGGTAGTATGGACAGTTTGACAATATTGATTCTTCCCAGCCATGAGCATGGTTTGTTTTTCCATTTGTTAACATTTTCAGCTATTTCTTTTCTCAGGATTTCATAGTTCTCTTTATAAAGATCTTTCACATCCTTTGTTAGGTAAACTACCACATATTTCATCTTCTTTGGCCGTTTTTTCAGTTTGACTATTATTGATATATATGAAGGCTACTGATTTATGAGTGTTGATTTTGTAGCCTGAGATGCTGTTATATTCCTTGATCACTTCTAAGAGTTTTGCAGTAGAATCCCTGGTGTTTTCCAGATATACAATCATATCATCTGTGAAGAGTAAAAGTTTGATCTCTTCTGACCCTATATGGATACCCTTGATTGCCTTTTCTTCCCTAATTGTGATGGCTAGAACTTCCATTACAATGTTAAAGAGCAGTGGAGACAATGGGCACCCTTGCCTGGTTCCTGATTTGAGTGGAAACAATTTCAATTTAACTCCATTCAATATGATATTGGCTATGGGTTTACTGTAGATGGCCTCTATCGATTTGAGAAATGACCCTTGTGTACCAATTTTCTTAAGTGTTCTGACCATGAAGGGATGCTGGATATCATCAAGAACTTTTTCTGCATCAATTGAGAGAATCATATGGTCTTTGTTTTTTAATTTGTTTATATGATGAATTATATGTTGAACCATCCTTGAGATCCTGGGATAAAACCTATTTGGTCATGGTGTATAATTTGTTTGATGTGTTGTTGGATTCTGTTTGTTAGGATCTTGTTGAATATTTTTGCATCAATATTCATTAGTGATATTGGTCTGTAATTTTCTTTTCTTGTTGAGTCTTTTCCTGGTTTGGGGATCAAGGTGATGTTTGCTTCAAAGAATGTGTTGGGTAGTATTCCGTCTTTTTCTATATTTTGGAAAAGGTTGAGTAATATAGGTACTAGTTCATCTTTAAAGGTTTGGTAGAATTCTGACATGAAGCCATCTGGTCCTGGGCTTTTCTTTTTAGGGAGATTTTGTATAGTTGATGCTATTTCAGAACTTGATATAGGCCTATTCAGCATTTCCACTTCATTCTGGCTAAGTCTTCGAAGGTGGCATGCTTTCAAGTATTGGTCAATTTCCTTTAGATTTTCTTATCTCTGAGAATAAAGTTTCTTGTAATATTCATTAAGGATTTTTTGAATTTTTGAGGGGTCTGTTGTTATTTCGTCTTTACTGTTTCTGATCGATAAGATTAGAGATTTTACTCTTTTTTTCTTGGTTAGGTTAGCTAAAGGTTTATCTATTTTATTGATCTTTCCAAAAGTCAACTTTTTGATTTATTGATCTGTTGTATAATCCTTTTGTTTTCAATTTCATTTAATTCTGCTCTAATTTTGGTTATTTCTTTTCTTCTGCTGGGTTTGGGGTTGGAGAGTTCTTCTTTTTCCAGTTGCTTGAGATATCCCATGAGGTTGTTAACTTCCTCTCTTTCTGTTCTCTTGAGTAAGGGTTGAAGTGCTATAAATTTCCCTGTTAGGACTGCCTTTGCAGTATCCCAGAGGTTCTGGTAACTCGTGTCTTCATTATCATTTTATTCCAAAAATTTGGTAATTTCCTTCTTGATCTCATCTTTGATCCACCTGTTATTCAGCATAAGGTTATTTAGCTTCCATGTTTTTGCATGAGTCTGTAGATTCCTGTTGTTACTGAGTTCAACTTTTATTCCATGATGGTCTGAGAAGACGCATGGAATAATTTCTATACTTTTAAATTTACTGTGAGTAGACTCATGACCTAAAATGTGGTCGATTTTGGAGTATGTTCTGTGAGCTGATGAGAAAAAAGTGTATTCAATTTTGTTAGGATGAAATGTTCTGTAGATGTCTGTTAAATCCAAATGCTGAATGATTAAGTTTAAATCTAAAATTTCTTTGCTGAGCTTCTTGTTGGAGGATCTATCCATCACTGTCAAAGGAGTATTAAAATCTCCAACTATGATGGAGCTGGGAGAAATCAAGCTATTCATGCCTATTAGAGTATCTCTTATAAATTGAGGTACATTCTGGTTGGGTGCATAAATATTGATAATTGAAATCTCCTTGTATTGAGTATTGCCCTTAAAAAATATAAAGTGACCATATTTATCCTTGCTTACCTTTGTTGGTTTAAAGCCTATTGTATCTGTAAATAAAATTGCAACACCTACTTTTTTCTGCTTTCCATTTGCCTGGAATATAGAGGACCATCCCTTCACCCTGAGTCAATATTTATCTTTTAAGGTAAGATGAGATTCTTGTATGCAGCAGATATCTGGTCTGAGTTTTTTTTTTTTTTTTTTTTTTTTTTTTTTTGCAGTTTTTGGCCAGGGCTGGATTTGAACCCACCACCTCCAGCATATGGGGCTGGCACTCTACTACTTTGAGCCACAGGTGCCCCCCCGGTCTGAGTTTTTGTATCCAGACAGCTAACCTGTGTCTCTTTAGAGGACAATTTAAGCCATTCACATTGATTAAGAATATTGATAAACCTGGTAAAATTTTGGGTGTCAAGTTTTTCGAAAGACCAGTAGACATTTTTAATCCTTTTGCCACTGTGGAAGTTGGGATTTGATCAAAAGTTTCCGAGTGAGCTTACTTTGGTGGTGGAGAATTGCGCTGGTCATTATGGAGGATAGGTTTGAGGATTTCCTGAAGAGCTGGTTTAGTTATGGCAAATTTCTTCAACATGTGAATGTCATTAAAGTATTTAATTTCTCCATCATAAATGAAACTCAGTTTAGCTGGATACAGGATCCTAGGTTGAAAGTTATTTTGTTTTAGGACATTAAAAGTTGATGACCATCCTCTTCTTGCCTGAAAGGTTTCAGCAGAGAGATCTGCAGTCATTCTAATATTCTTCCTCTTGTAGGTTATAACTTTCTTACGCCTAGCTGCTTTCAAAATTTTCTCTTTCATATTGACTTTAGTGAAGTTTAATTATGATGTGCCTGGGGGATATCTTATTTGGGTTGAGTTGTGCTGGGGTTCTGAAACTGTCTGTTATTTGGATTTCAGAATCTCTTGGCATGTCTGGAAAGTTCTCTTTTATTTCATGAAGAAGAGCCTCTATGTTTTGTGAAGAAACTTCGTCACCTTCAGGGATTCCTATAAGGTGAATATTAGTTTTCTTTGAATTGTCCCAGAGTTCTCTGAGGGAATGATCTGTTTTTTCTCTCCATTTCTCTTTAGCTTTGAGCTCTTGGGCATGTTCAAAAGCTTTGTCTTCAGTGTCAGAGATCCTTTCTTCTGCCTATTCTATTCTATTACCAAATGATTCTACTGTATTTTTCAGATCTTTAAGGGCTGCAACCTCTTGCCTCAGTGTCTCATAATCTTTGGTCATTTTATCTTTGAAATCATTGAATTCTTAAGACAATTTTTGAATAATTTGAAATTCTAATTCCCTCCTTTCCTTCCTGTTAATCTTATTTGCTATCCAGATTCTGAACTTGATTTCTGACATCTCAGACATCTGTTTATGGATGCATCTGCCCCATCCTTCCTTGGGGGAGTTGATCTACTCTGGTTATTCAAGTTACCAGAGTTTTTCTGCTGATTCTACCCCATGCTGAGTTTACATTATTTGGAGTCCATATAAGAACCATTCAGTTAGTGGCTGCCACTGGAGAAGATGCCAGCTTCCTCTGGTTGCCCAGAGAGACAGAGCATGTCTGTCCTAAAGAGCCTCAGGGGTGTGAGCCTTATTGTTCCCGCTGCTGCAGCTACTGCTCTTCATCTTGGGGTACCACAATTTTCATGTGGTTCTCTCTCAACTGACCATCTTCTCATAGTTCTCAGGCCACCAGCCAGGGGTGTCAGGAGCATGTGACTCTAGGAGGCAGTTCTGGGCCTGCCCAGCTTGGTTGTTGGGAGCAGGGAACTCAGCGGCCACCCTTATTAGATTGTTGATGTGCTCTCTTTCTGTTTTTCAGGAATCTAATGTGATAAATTTCCCTCTTAGGACTGCTTGTGCAGTGTTCTATAAGTTTTGGTAACTTGTGTCTTCATTTTTGTTATTTTCAAGGAAGTTAATAGTTTTCTCCTTTATCTCTTCCTTGACTCAACTGTCATTCAGCATAAGGTTGTTTAGTTTCCATGCCATTGGGGGGGATAAAAAAAGATTTTTTTTTTTCATTTGGGACTATCATCAGTCCTAACAAGTCTACCTCTGACAATTTTTGATATTCTACCTAAAAAAATTGTCTCACAAGTTTAAATGGCTTCATAGGATATAGCTTCCAGTTTTATTTCAAAGTAACCCTATATACCCAAAGTGATACTTAGTAATAAAAACAAAGCCAGGGTATCACCCTACCAGACTTTTGGCTATACTATAAGGCTATAGTGATCAATACAGCATGGTATTGGCACAAAAATAGAGACATTAACATTTGGAACTGAATAGAAAACCATGAGATGAAACTAACCTCTTATAGTCACCTTATCTTTAATAAACCAAACAAGATCATACACTGGGGAAAAGAATCCCTATTTAATAGACGGTTTGGGGAGAACTGGATAACCACATGGGGTTGAAAATTTTTGTTGGAGTTCATTCCACCTTTATTGCCTGTGGTCTGAGATGATATAAACTATAATTTCAATTCTTTTAATTTTGTTGAGGTTTGATTTGTGTGCTAGGATTTGGTCTATTTTAGAGACTGTTCTATGAGCTGATAAGAAAAATGTATATTCTTTAGCTTTGGGATGGTGTGTTCTGTATATGTCTATTAAACACAGTTGTTCAAGGGTCACATTTAAGTCCCTTGTATCTTCATTTAGTTTCTATTTAGAGGATCTATCAAGCTCTGTGAGAAGGATATTAACATCCCTTGATATTATGGTGTTATGGGATATCATATTGCTCAGACCAATGAACATTTGTTTCATAAATCTGGGAGCATTTAAGTAGGGTGCATAAATAGTTAGAATTGAAATGTCCTCTTGTTGTATTGTTCCTTTGGACAGTATTAAGTGTCCAACTTAGTCTTTTGACTTTGACTTTAGTTAGTTTAAATCCACTTGTATCTGAAAATAAGATTGTGACCCCCTCATTTCTTCTGATTTCAATTTGCCTGAAATTTCCATCCCTTCATCTTGAGTCTTGATTTGTCCTTTGAGGCTACGTGTGTTTCCTGTAGGCAGTTTATGAATGGCTTGTGCTTTCTAATTCAATCAGCCAGCCTATGCCAATTCAGTGGGTAATTAAAGCCATTAACATTTATTGAGAGAAGTGATAAGTATAGTAGAGTTCTAGTCATCTTATTTTGTAAAAGTCTGTTGCTTAGTTTTATCCTTTGCACCACTGAGGAAGATAGATTTTGTCCTTTAGTTTCTGGGGGTTTACTTTACCAGTGGGCCATTGTGCTGGTCAGTGTGAATAGGTCTAAGTATTTCCTGTAGAGCTAATCCTTTCACGGCAATTTTCCTCACTGTTTGCATATCAATTAAAGATTTGATTTCTCCATTGATTTTAAAGCTTAGGTTAGCAGGATATAGCAATCTGGGCTAAAACTGGTTTTGTTTAAGAAGGTTAAAGTTAAAGTTTGACTTGAAAAGTTTCAGCTGAGAAATCCACTGTCACCCTGTTGGATCTGCCCCTGCAGGTCAATTGGCACTTACTCCTGGCTGGTTGCAGATTTTTTACTTTCATCTTGACTTTGGACAGGTTTATGACAATGTATCTTGGAGCTCTGTTTGACCTGAGACAACCTGAGGTTCAATATCCCCCTGAAAGGAGTGCATCATAATCTTTGGTGATACTTAGGAAATTTTCATTTATGATATCCTTCACTAGGGCTTCCATTCCTCTGCAGCTTTCTTCTTCCCTTTCTGGGACACCTATAATTTGTATGTTTGAATGCTTTGTGAAGTCCCATAATTCTCTGAGTGAACATTCTGCTTTCTCTCTTTTCTTTTCTTCCTCTTTAACTACATGTGTTAGCTCAAGAGCTTTATCCTGTAGCTCTGAGATTCTTTCTTCTTCATGGTCTAATTTATTATTGATACTTCTACGGCATCTACACTTAACACTTCTCTCCATTGACTGCTGAAGGATTGACTGCTTCAATTCCTTAAGCTTTGCTATATCCTTTCTATATTCTTTATGTTTCCCATCCCTTATTTGGTTCTGTTTTTAGATTTCCTTTATCTAAACTTATCATCTTTATGATAAGTTTCCTTTATCTAAAGTTATCATCAACTTTCTCAGCAATTTTATTTATCATTTTTATTATCTATATTTAAAAATTCTCTTTCTGTCATTTCTATCATTTCTTTCTAGGTGGATTCCTCTGTGGTAGCTAACTCATGATTCTTTGATGTGTATATGTTTGTGTGTGGTGTTGCTCTAATTTTTGATGTTGCCAGGAGCTTTCTGTTGGTTCCTCCTCATGAATGTTTTCTTCTTGTCTGCTCCCTTCTCCTATATTGTCCTTTCACTTCCTCCTTTTCTTTAAATTACCTTGTCTCTGTGTTTAGGTTTTTGAAGTGTCCTTTTGGTACAGGACAAAAAGGAAGAGAAGAGTGAAGAAGAAGAAAGGAAGAAAGACAGAAATAGAGAAAAGAAAAGGAAGGTAAAATGAAATATTGACAAAAATAAGAGAATAACATAAAGAGAGAGACAGTAGTAATAGTAGATGTTCAGCAGGGTACTTTGACCCACACCTCCAATTCTCAGCCTCTTGGGTGCTGGCATAGGTGGGGCCCTTGATGTCAGGAGCTCTTAACCAGCCTGAGCAAAATTAAGACCCCACCTCCACCAAGTAGAGAAGAAAAAGAAACAATAGCAGTATGTTGCAGTGAGGACCTACCAATAGCATCCTTCCAAAGGCCAAAGCTAGAAGGAGCCCTTAGACCATGGTCACCTTGAGCCAAGCCAGAGCTATGGCACCCCAGCCCAGACCTCAGATTGACGTTCTTTCCCATAAACAGAATACAGATTGACAAAGAATAAAACAAATCAGAAAAAAAGGTAAAATAATAATAATAATAAAAGTATATAAAGAGACTTGAAGATAAAATTATATGTCTAAACGGGGATATGTCTTAGTTGTTACTTGAGAAATTTGTGTGAAAAGGATAAGAAAAGTGGAAAAATATTTACAAAAATAGAGAGAAAATGAGTGGGAAGAAAGAATAAAAGGGACAGAAAAACTAGCAAAATGGAGTCTATATCACTGAAGAAAGTAAAAATAGAAAAATAAAAATACAAGGAAACATAACAAACAAAACTCTTCAGGGAAAAATTTGGGAAAAAAGAATAAATGGTACAGAAAAATTATATCCAAAATGTAGCCCTTATTATTAAAGAAAGAAACAATGAAAAATTATGAATACAAAAGAAAAAAAAATGAAAAATCTGGGAAAAAAAAGAAAAAAATATATTGCCATGTATTGCCTAGACAACAGGTGATGTTCTAGGGTATGAGATGCTAATCACAATATGCTGATACAGCCATATGAGATGGGGGCTGGAAGCCAGTATCTTGCCAAGGAGACCTAGTCCCTATCCTTGTGATTTCTGCCTTTAGTTCCCACAGAGTTGGGAGCCTGAAGCTACTTAATAAACATGCCTTGACCTTTCCAAACAGTGTCCTTTGGCCACACAATGGGTTTCCCAGGAAAGTGTGTTTCACTCAAGTCTCTCCATGGGTGGCTGCCCAACTCAGCAGGCATGCCAGAAGTGGCCTGTGGCCTTGCACTAGGACCCTGTGGGCTGTTCCTTCCAGGAAGCTATTCCACAGTGGCTGTACCTGGATAAAAGCTCTGTTCTGCCCATCCCCTGGGCACTGTTCAAGATCACTTACTTGTCGAAGCTCTCCCAAGGTAACTCCAGAAATTATGCCCAGTTCTAAAAAAGGAAGAAGAAGAAGAAAAAGAAGGAGGAGGAGGAGGAGGAGGAAGGAAGGAAAGAAAAAGAAGAAGGAAGAAGGAAGAAGTAAAGAAAAGCCTTTGGGTAGGCCTTCTATGTCTGAAAACTGCTGTAAAATTAGCTGGCCTCTGCCAGCATGCAAGAACTTGCCTTCAGTGGTGATTCTCCAATACTTCTGACCTCTTCATTGGCTCCTGGAGTCTCCCTATATCTCCAAAGTGATTTTTCTGGACAGGGCTCTCTAGACAAGTGGCTAGAGACCTTTCTCCCCAATCTCACCATGAGTGACTACAAAGAAGATATCTCTAGTCTGACATCTTGCTTCATCCTCTCTACATTGTGTGCTTTTTTTTTAATAATTCCTGTAAATCTTAGTTAATTTTCAGTTGTCTGTTTCTCCAGGACTTACCTGTGGGAGGGGGCAGGGTGAGGAGAATGAAGGGTAGCTCCAGACTTTGCTATCTCCCTTCCAATCTCAACAATCCTCTCTTGGGACATGTATGACTCACACATTTCCCTGGAGTCATACCATGTAAGTTTTTGCCAGAAAATGATTTCAAGTCTGCTTCACTAAAAAATATGCTTTTTCAAGAGATGCTTTGTGAATGGTTTTCAAAGCTTTGTTTAGCAACTATACCAACCACTACCACCCCTGTACCAGGTTACCCCACCTTTTGAAGAGTCTTGGCTCTCATAACACTTGTTCAATAATTTGACATTATCACTCAGTGATGTAAAGCCTCTTTCCAAAGGGGTTGAATGTGGATGCTGCTAATAATTGATTCTGCCATTTTTGAACAGGATTAAAATATGCTGCAGAGTTGGTTCCCCCTTCACTGGAACAGTCCTGCCAGATTAAGTGCTTGCCAATCCTGTTCTGGGCACCAGATCGGACTTGAGAAGGGCCAAGACTCCCTGAAGGACCTAGAGGTCCTATTCATTTTCTAGGTTTGCCTACATGTGCTCTGATTTATTCCTTGCTATGTTTTCTGGGGAACAGAGAAGCTGAATCTCCCTTCTCTCTCTTACCCTTCTCCAAACCACTTTCAACACTAATTTATTTAAATTATTTTGCTTCAGAAAGAATAGAAGGTCATAGAAACTCAAGATACTTCTAATGAAGTCTTTGAAAACAGATTAAACTTGTACAAATAGCTTCCCAGAAAGGAGACTACAACATAGAGACTAAACATGCCCAGGTAATATCCAGGCACATCAAAGGCAGCATTTCTCTCATATTAACCAGATATAAAGCCAGCTACCAACACCAGGGGCTTTGATGAAACTGATATAGACAGACCACTATTTATTTGAGAGATGAGATATGTCCCATATTTGCAGAGTATTAGAGCTGCAATGGGAGAATTTATACATTTTAAGGAAAAAAAAACTATAATCTGTATATGCTAGCAAGATTTCTTCTATAATATACAGCCACATTCAGGCATAAGTAAAATGCTTTAGGTTTGAAGTATGGCAATTGCTTTCAAGGTAGTATAAAATACAAAAGCACCAGTTTGGAAGTTTTAATACTGGCTTATTTTCATATAATTGGGTGATCTTGGGCTATTTATCTATTAGGCGTTCACATTTTTTTTACCTTTACAATATACATGAAAATATATATATTTTTGGCACATGTTAGATGCCTATTAATGGTAGCTCATGTTCTGACCCAATGAAAATGGAGTTCTAAAGCACGCCAAAGAATATTCGTGATGGGGCGGTGTGGTGCGCAGGCGCCCGGGGCGCAACCAACTAAGTAGCGATGGACACGTTGGAGTCCTTGGTGGACGAAGTGGCTTTGGAGGGGCTTGATAGCCTGTGTCTGCCTGCGCTGTGGAACCATCTGGAGACTCGAGTGCCGCCCTTCCCGTTGCCTTTGGAACCCTACACGGCAGGAATTTCTGTGGCAGCCCCTTGCTACTAACCAGGGCATCAGCTTTTATTAGGAGCCTCGGGAGCAACCAGACCTCCAAATTCAAGACCAGTATGAAGAAATTGATTTGGAAACTGGAATTTTGGAGTCCAGGAGAGACCCAGTTCCTTTGGAAGACATCTACCCCATTCATATGATACTGGAGAATAAAGATGGCATCCAGGGTCATGCCGCTACTTTAAGGAGAGGAAACATATTACCAAGGACATCAGGACCAAGTTTTTGCAGCCTTGCTGTACAATGGTGGAAGCCTTTGGCAGATGGGGGAAGAAACTGATCATTGTTGCCTCCCAGGCCATGTCGTACAAGGAGGAGGATCCTGACCTGAAGCTCCCCGACTTCTCCTACTGCATCCTGGAGCAATTAGCCTGGTCTAGGTGGCAAGGAGAACTCCAGCGAGACCTTCACAGCACTGCTTTCAAGGTTGATGCTGAGAAGCTCCACTATCACAGGAAAATTTTGAACCAAAATGGGCTCATTACAATGCAGTCCCATCATGTTACCCAATTACCCACTGGAGCCCAACAATAGTCAATACTCTTCCTTCTGAACTGGTTTCATGTAGACAGGAGAAGCAAATATGACATTCTTATGGAGAAGCTCTCAGCCGTGCTGAGCACCTGAAGTAACCAGATGGACACACTGGGAAAGCTGAGAGAAGAACTGGGGCTGTGTGAAAGGACATTTAAGTATCTGTAACAGTACATGCTGAATGCTGGACTAGCCAAGGTGGTTTCTCTTCTCCTATAAGAGATACACCCTGAATGGGGACCCTGTAAGGAAAAGAAAGGGATTACGGCAGCATGTTACTGTTCCACTAACTGTTTGAGGAAAATGAAAAAAAAAATTGTAGGAAACAAAAAAAGTGAGGAGAAGAACAAAAAAGAATCCTCAGAGAAGAGAAAAATTTGTATCCATGAAACCAGAACAAGAGGCTAGACAGAAGAAACAGGCAGATATTAAATTGAACCCTTGGAAAAAAAAAAAAAAGAACTGTGACTATTGCAATTAAAGATTTAGTGGAGACGATAAGATAAAAGTTGAGAAAAATCTCTCAGAAAGAGCAAAAACTGAAAGGAAATAGAAAAATGGGAGAGCCAAGTTGAAAATAAGAAACTGAACTTAAAATGTCCAATCTCCACATGATAATGGTTCCAGAGAGAGTGTGAGTGTAAGTGAGTGTGCACAGGACTGCAGAAGAGACTGTGTGAAATGACACAGGAATTTTCCCAGATCTTGAGGACATAATTTTCCAGATCAAAAGACCTATCAGGTGCCTAGAAAATGAACATAAAGAAACCCACACAAAGATCCTAAGATTTCAGAGATCTGGAGATAAAGGGCTTCCAGAGAGAAGAAATCAGTCAGACTTCTCAGCATGACTAAAGCTGGAAGGTAATATAGTAGCAATGCCATCAAAATTCTGCAGGAAGGAGATTTTCAATCTGGAGTCCTTTATTCAGCTTTACCACCAGTCAGGAATGAAAACTAGGACACATTTGTACCTGTCCACACAATTCATCTCCCACGTTCCCTTTTGAGAAGTTAGTGGAGGGTATATAGCATCAAACAGCAATAAACTAAGAGGCAGGAAGGCATGGAGTCCAGGAAGCAGAGGAGCTGAAGGAAAACCCCAGGGAGAAGGTGAAAAGACATTGGAGTGACAGGATCAGAGAACAAGCAGTCCATCCAGGCACACAGAGGAAGGCCCAGCATTGAAGGGGGTCCATATTAATATTGCTGAGTGCACGTGAACATACTGAATGGGAGCTGTGCTTCATACTCAGAAAGACTGGGTGTGGATGAGTGACAGGCACATGGAAAGCCAAGCAATTGGAAACAGATGAGTTATTAACTCAAAGGAAAACCAAAAGGTATACAAGAGGATTGCTTAGGGCCTGTGTGCATGACTTTGTAGGCATAGCAGGTAACCTGTGGAGACTACCTACATCAATGGGCTGAAGGAGGTCAGGCCCACAGCATCCCCAGCACCTAGTTTGCTGCCCTGTAGAAGGAAGACAGTGATACTTGTTGATGGAATGTGAACTACCAGTCTGAGAGAATTTTGTGTATGAGAAAAGTCTTGTGGAGAAGATGGTAACACAGGTAGATAATTACAGTATTACAGAGGTATAAACAAAGAAAGAGCAGCTAGAAGGTCAGGAAGCCCTTCTGGAGCAAAGCTTAGAGTTCCTCACTCTTAACACATTCTCAGTAAATGTGTGGTTGATTGAATGACTGGAACTCAAGGGAAGAAGTGAGTGGCATCAGTCTTTGAGTAGAGAGGAAATTAGAAAGGATTGCTTGGTCCTGTGGTAAGGAAAAAAAGGTTCACAGAACTGAGAGGTATCCTGGGGAACTTAACTGTTTGGAGATTCTTTAGTATTTGACTTAGAAGTCTGATGTTCTTAATACTTTAAATACCCATGGCCTGTGGGGGTGGGGGGAAGAAAGAATATTTGTGATGAATCTTTGGTCCTATTGTCTTCCACTTCCAGCAGTTACATTTAAGCACAAAACTACATGATAAACTTATAATTACATAATCTTGCCAATTAAGGAAAAGTATAAAGATAATCTCTGAAGAGGAACTTCGTGATTTTTCTTCCCCTAGTTCCCAGTCTTTGGCCAGGTCTATGCCTTTTTTGATGGGTATAGGCTACCTGTGCCTACCAAGATCTTCATAGACAATACAAAAGGAAATATGTCTTGTAATGGTGCTCAAATCTTTTTGCTAAGCCAGCATCCATTTTTCCTTCTGTTAAGGTTTTCTTCAGGGAATCAGTCTTCTCACTTTCTCATTCTGGGTTGTTCATGTGTTGGGGGAAGGATTGGCACATTTACCAGCATGGTTAATTAAAGACCAATTAAAGTCCTTTCTGGGTAGATAACTAGTAATGGGATTGTGAGATCAAATGGAAGGTTTATTTTAAGTTCTTTGTGGATTCTCCATACTTCTTTCCAAAGATGCTGCATTAGTTTCCAATCCCACCAACAGTATTAAAGTGTTCCCTTCTCTCCACAACCATGCCAGCATCTTCAGTTTTGGGACTTTGTGATGTGGGCTGTTCTCACTGAGATTTTATTATAAGGATATATGCACTAGATTATTTATCACAGCTCAATTTATAGTTACCAAGATGTGGAATCAACCACATCGAGCCCCATCAACCCATGAATGGAAAAATAAACTGTGGTATATGTATACCATGGAATACTAATCAACCTTTTAAAAAGATGGAGACTTTACATCTTTGGATAGAGTTGGAGAACATTCTCTTTAGTAAAGTATCACAAGAATGGAAAATCAAGTATCCAATGTATTCAGGACTAATATGAAACCAGTAGATGAATTAATATGCACCCACCACAAGAGAAAAATTCAGTTTAATTCACATTGTAAGGGAGGGTGAAAGGGGAGAGGGATAAGGGAGGAGCTTGGTGTGCTCTCACCTGATGGGCACAATAAAGGGTACATGGCATACCTCTCTTGGGTGAGGGCTACAACTACAACAGGACCTTACCTAACAAATGCAAACATTGTTACCTAATTGTTTGTACCCTCATATTAATCTGAAAACAATATTTAAAAAATAAAAATGACATACAGTCCTCTGGTGTCTGTTTATGGATGGACTCAGCAGCTAGTCTAAACCAATGAGATTCAATACAGGACTCTGGTCAGCATGTTGGGAGCACTGTGAGAGTGAAGTGAAGTCTGTCACTGATGCAGCCACTTCACCACTAGATGAGGCTGGACTGAAAGTGAAGCCAGCTTAGAAGAAAAAAGAGAGAAGCTATGAAAAAGTAAGAGACTGAGTTTTGACAGTACAATGTGAGACTTTGCTTGAGTTTTGATATTTTATTCTTTTTGCCTAAGTTAGGTTTTTTTTTTTTTTGTAATCAACTTTCAACTAACAAGAATTGACTGAAGTACAAGGTGGATCCAGGTTTCATGTAGCCTGAGGATTATATAATTTAGAATGTATTGTCAGGAAAAGAGTTCAAAAATATGAAAAGAGAATGAGATGGACAGTGTATATTGATAATTTGAAAAGAAATAACAACAAATATAAATTGCAAAAGAATGACAAATAACACAAACTTTACAAAATTAAAAATAAAAAGCATATGTTTTTTCCTTTCATATTTTGGCTACATAATCTTGAATTACCCTGTCATAGGACAACTATTTTTTGTATAATTTTTCTAAAGACAGTGTAAGAGTCACATACTTTCTGGTAGTTGATCAAAATTTATTTTTATTTTTAATAGTTCAGAATTTTTACTTATACATTTATTTTAGACTTTCAAACCATTTCTGATTACTGTCAAAATGTAGATATTATCAATTTCGGGAAAACATCTATCAGGATTTTTTCACATACGAACTATAAGATTGTAAAGAATTTCAAGTTTTCTTGTATGACAACTCATCTCAATGCCTCATGAATTATTGCCAATCACTGTCTATTTTGTCTTAATTATTGTTGATGTCCTAATTATAATGATCTATAGGAGTTTTGTATTATCTTTGTTGACGTTAATATTTCATGTCATATTAACAAAGTTTGCCTTTATTTTCCAATGTGTTCAAATTATTAACTTATTTTTATTACTTGGATTATAAAGCAATCAAACTCCAGACCTATTTTTGATGAGTTTATAGATGTATATGCTATATTATCAGATATATTCTAGATAAGACAGAAGTTGTGATTTGACTAGGTGTGGAAAAGAGCCTAATCTCAATCACAGCTTTCCATATCTGGTGATTAGAAGGATTTCCCACACACTAGCTGCTAGTTCCATATATATCAAACATTGTTTCTCTTTCCTTATCATACATGTTTACTGATAAGTCCTTTAGGATCACTGACCCTACAACTTTCTGCCACAGTATTAATATCAACATAGTGAATGGGAGAGAGCTTCTTAGAAGCTACTCCTATTATGAGGTGGCTAGTAGTCGCTTGACTATAGACTTAAATAGTCAGAGCCAAAAATCACATAAATACAACTCCCTAACCCTGACCTTACTTTAGCTGAATCCCCAAAATGCCAGCAGCCATGTCAGTGCCATCCGATAAGAGAAAAAATATTGGGGGTGGAGGCATCAGAGTGGTACTCAATGATAGTCTTGCTTAAT
The DNA here is from genome assembly GCA_963574575.1 of Galagoides demidoff. Lineage (NCBI taxonomy): Eukaryota > Metazoa > Chordata > Mammalia > Primates > Galagidae > Galagoides > Galagoides demidoff. The sequence goes on from CAUYQV010077749.1 coordinate 15,124, forward strand.
TGTAGTAAGACTTGCTTACTTTTGTAAATTTAAAAAATATATATATAATCGAATTGAAGCATCACAGGCTCCCTCCTAGGATTTTAGAAGAGCTCATGCAAATGAGGGTCCCTGAAGCTTACACCTCATTAACTTCACTATAATCTTACCTCTGCTGATGTAGTATATGATTTAAGGGCTCTCAGCTGTAATTGCAGTTGTGTGGCCATTTTGACATATCAGAACTCAGTAACATCGTTTGCTAGTTAACTGTGAGACCTCAGGAGAAACCCTGAGAAATGATGCTTTGAACCTGAGGCATGGCCAGTATCTGTGATGTCCTGATGGACTATGTAAACATCAATGCAATCATCTTTGACTTTTGTGATGAGACAAAATCCCAGGTCAAATCAAAGACTTCATAACACTATGGCTTTCACAGCAACCCTCAAAGTCATTTGGGGGAAAGCTAGAAACCTTCCCTGTTTGCCAACTTTGAAGGATCCAGACCTCTTTGTCTAAATATTCTTGATATCCTTTTATTTTCCTTCCAGACCCTGGTTGTATTCTTAGGGACTGAGTGACTTACATCTGCCACTCTGAAATTAATGAAAGACCTGGGATCATATAAGATCAAACTAATAATTGGGGATTTAAAGAAGCTTTTTCCTAGGTCAGAGTAGGTCACATGCCAAGAAAGATTTACGCTGATTTAACCAGTGAGGAGAAATTGAGGATTAGATTTTCAATTTGAGAAGTCAAACGGAGGCTGGGGAATTTAATCGGCCATTCTCCATGTGCTTCGCTGGTTACCAGCAATCTCTAGATCTGTCTGTTTCGTGGAAATATGGAGAGTGAGTGAATCTTGATAATTCTCAATTCACCTAATCAGATTATCATCCCTGTCTGAATGCAAACTGACAGGTGGAAGACAGACCTATAACTGAAGTGGTTTCAGAGTCGGGGCTCCACATCCTCCCACTGACTTGTCTTCCAAATGGCTCTTTGGAGAAGTGAATAAGCACAGAGATGAAGGCCTGCAGGTCTGCATATGGCAGGGCCTGGCATCCAGCTTGGCATGGTTCTGTGGCAGAACCTTGTCAGTGCAATCACCTGTAGTTGAGGCATAGAAATCACCATCTGCCCAAGCCTCACTCAGTTCACTAGGGAAGATTAGAAGATATCACTTCTGGAGTCCCAGATGGATCCTTCAACACGCAGGTGCAAAGCTGCTTCCAGAGAAACTGCAGGAGACATGGAACAGATGGGCCCTGGACCGACCAGCACTGTTCCCTGGCTTGAGAATTCTGATCATTTGCCTTGTTTGCTTTGAGCAAAAACCAAGTTAGCACAGACTTAAATTAAGTTCAAATTTTCTGGTGATGACACCTTGGGCAAGTTACTTAATCACTACCAGATAAATTTCCTCATCTAGAAAATGGAGGATAAAGTAATCTGCTCTTATTTGTACTATGTATTGTTCTGAGGATTGAGTATGGTATAGTGGATAAAACTGTCCACTGCTGGGCCTGGCATAGAGTGGAACTCAGAAAACTCTGAAGCTATACACAGGCACCAGTATTTGGAGGATGACAGGCTTGCTAGCTCTCTGAGCCTGTTTTTGACAAACATCCTGCAACTCATTATAATGCTATGTTAGTTAATATTCAGTATTTTCTACTTGCAGCTCTATCCAGGTAAACATAAAAGATGTGGTCTCCAAAGTATCTCAAGAATGGAGAAAAAAGTATCCAATGTACTCAATACTATTATGAAACCAATATATAAGCACTTTCACGCTCATACGAATGATAAACCACAAATATAGTCTAGCAAGGGGGAGGGAGGAGGAGAAAAGTGAGGACGATTGGTGGGAGGAGGGAGGACATTTGGTGGGATCTCACCGGATGTGCACTATGTGAGGGTATTTAGCTTGCTTCTCCAGGATGAACTTGAACTTGCAGCTTGAACTTCACCTTAGGAGTGAGAACAATGTAACCTAAAAATTTATTCCCTCAATATTATTTTGAAATAAAAAATTAAAAGAAAAAGAAATAAAAAATTGGGTTATCAAAAAAATATTTTCTTCTTGCAAGGGATGGGAAGGCAGTTTTGGCCGGAATCTGATTCCAAATTTCACTTTGATTCATGTTCATGAGATGGGGCTAAGAAATATCAGAACCTCTCTCGACCCCAGAAATGATGCCACCTTGATCACGTTAGGAGCAGAGCCATTCATAAAGGTGGTAATATAGGGTATCCAGTACTTTGATGCTTGGTCAACTTATTCCATGTATCCATGTCTGTGAGCACAAGCTGCTGTGGAATATCAATAGAGAAAAAAGGGACAGGTTCTCTAGAATGGTCAAGGAGTACTACAGGATACCATACAAGGAGCCATCCCTCCTAGGATGACCCCAAGTATTAAGCTATTTAGTTAGAACACTCTTCACTTGGAACAAAGTACTCCCCAACGTGGGTTAAATCTATCCAATCATTCTGTCTTCTTGTCTCATTCTTTTAATTGGGATGACACCTTAAGATGTATTTACTGATAAAAGTCAGTTCTCATTAAAATCTCATGCCTTTGCTGTTCTACCTGAATTTAATTCAGGTCAGTTACTCTTAACAAATATTTGCTAAGTTCACACTAAATTCCTGACAATGTGCTAAAAAAGAATAGTACAATTAATGACTAAGAGACTGCCCTCTTACCTGTGGGACTAGCCACTTGATACCAAGTGTGTGATAGATAGAGATAATTAATTATAATACAGTGAGGCAAGTGCTAGAGTAGAGGTATTTTAATTATAGTTTACTAGGGATACTTTTAAAATATGGGAATATTAAATGCCTCTCCATGATAGAGTCAGAGAAAACATAAGGTGATAACATGTTGTTTCTTTCAGAATGAAGAATTTTGCCATGGGAGTTGTAGTTGAGTAGTAGCATGGTTTTGGTGATTGGTAAGATAGATAGCAAAGGAGAAGAAACTGAACATGTTTCTATGATGGATGGATGAGGACATAGGGGGTTGATAGTTTAAAAAAAATGAGGAGAAATGGAGAGAGAATTTGGTGCTACCAGAGTAAGGTGCTAGTTGAGTTGCATGTCAGGACAGACATCAGGGTGAAAGATGGATGGCTGTGTATTTGATCCCAGTGTTTTGCATTTGAGCTAGGCAAACCTGGATTTGAATTTCTGGTCATTTTGACAAATACTAAACACCTTTAAAACTCTGGGGCAAATATGAAAAGCAGAACCTCCTTCGTGGTTTTGCTATGAAGATCAAATAAGTTAGTTAACACAAAATGTCTCACACCTTGCCTGGCATATCATGAGAACCAGCTACATTAAAGACATCCCTCAACAGAAGCTGGCAGGGAGAGACATTTATTTTATTCAGGAATTACCTGGATGGGCTGCAGGAGGATCCCTGAACCACACCTTTTATTATATTCTCCAAAATCTATCACTCTAAGAAAAATGAATACTAGCTGCAGGGAGTGCAAAGAAGGGAGAGTGAAGAAGGCATGTTGACAGATGCCAAGTTATGAAGCCAGGAGAAGAAGCAAGGAAACCATGAGGTCCTGGTGACGACTCATGAATCTAGTCACTTCTGCTATCACATGACTGACAGGTGCCTAAAATCTCTGTGTGTAATAGGTAGAAATTTGGTCCCTGGGTCCCTCTACCCCCGGTATGAATATACCCTGTCACATGGCAAAAGGGACTTTGCAAATACAATTAAGGTTTCTAATTGGTTGACTTCAAAGGAACGAGATTTGCATTGGATTTTCTGGGGCTGAAAGCAGAGCTTTCTCCTACCTCAGAGCAAGAAGGGAAGTCAGGAAGGTATAGGAGAAGGATTTGGGAAGATACAGCAAGAGGAGAGGTCAGAAAGATTCAAAGTGAAAAGAAGGATTTCAGGTATTGTTGCTGGCTTTGAAATCGAGGGTCTCTGAGCCAAGGCATACAGGTGGAGCCACAGGAAAACAGGGACCACAACTCTGCAGTTACCCAGACCTGAATTCTCCCCATAACCTGAATAAGCCTGGAAGCTCATTATCCCCCAGTAACCTGCAGATAAAAGCTCAACTTTGCCAATAGCTTGATTTTGGCATTGGGAGACCCCTAAGCAGAGAAATCAGCTGAGCCACTCTGTGAATGGACACAGGACTCATAGAAATTGTGAGATAATCATTTTGTATCAATTTGTAACCATCTTGAGGTTTTTCTCTGTAACTTTTTAAAAATTAAATCATATCTGTATACATTAATGCATTTATGGGATACAATGTGCTGATTTTATATATAATTTGGAAGGCTTACATCAAACTGGTTAACATAGCCTTCACCTCACTTACTTAATTTTGTGTTAAGACATTTACACTCTACTTTTAATAAATTTGACATGTACCCTTGCAATACACATCATAGGTGAGGTCCAACCAATGATCCTCCCTCCCCCCAGCCTCCCCCCTCCTCTCTCACCCTCCTCTTCACTCCTTCATCCCGGGTATAGTTGTGTTTACGGCAGAAATAGAAAATGAGTATGCTTTGTCATGCAAAAGTGTGCAGAGAGAACCACAAGGATTAATGGAAAAACTCTAAAAATCCTGACAGTGACATATGCAGAGGAATGAAGAAATCTGATAAAAATAGAGCACAGTTTTACACATGTTAAATAAATAAACAAATCCGGCGGTAAGTATGGCATTTTACCTGGAAAACTACCTGAAGTGCTTGTGTGCTTGTGATTGTGGAATGTGAGGAGGACTGCGTCTCATTCCTTATTGTGAAGGGGTGGAAAGGGTATCGTCTGGAATTGGACAGATGAGAACAAGTCTGGTTCACATCACACAGTAAACTGAGGTCGCCAGTACATGTTTAAGGTATGAGCCTGTGGGTTTTACTGCTATGTGACTCAGTATCATTTTCTGTGTTCACCTAGTTTGGATGTGAACAAAATCATACTTAAACACAAACTTCATATTAAGTTTAACTTGTTCATTAATATATTGATTGTGTTGGATCAAATTCCCACTTTCAAAAACACATTTTTCTTAGTAAAGTAGTACAAGAATGGAAAAGCAAGTGTCCAACGTGGTCAATACTAAGATGAAGCCAGTAGACGATCTAATACATGCCCACATAAGAGGAAAAACTCAATTCAATTTAAGTTGGGGGGAGGGGCACAAGGGGACTGGGAGTGGGGAGAAGGGAGGGGAGTTGGTGTGTTCCCACTTAATGGGCACAATGTAAGGGTCTATGGAACACCTCTTAGGCACAAGATACAACTACAAGAGGGACTCTACCTAACAAATGCAAACATTGTTACCTAGTTGTATGAACCCTCACATTAACCTGAAATTTAAAAAAAAAAGTGCTGTCACAGAATTGAGTCTATCTAGGAATAATGGTAATGGAGAATTGCACAGCTGCCTGGGTGGTAGCCCTTGGCAATCATTTTTATCTTCTTCGAAACTGAGTAGACAGTACCACTTTGACCAAGACCTTCTGTGGTCACAGGTAACTTGGAGGGTCAGGTGTAGGACAGGCTTCCTCAGAGTCAGCACAACAAGAGAGTGTAATCAGTGGGTCTCAGTTTTCCTGACTAAGAACCAAATCATCTTTGGCATCTGTACTTCAGCCCTAGGAGTCAATGTCTCATCTTGAAAGGGTATAAATCTCTTTGTAAATTTCTTTTTCTTTCTTTTATTGTTGGGGATTCATTGAGGGTACAAAAAAACAGGTTACACTGATTGCATTTGTTAGGCAAAGTCCCTCTTACAATCGTGTCTTGCCCCCAAAAGGTGTGACACACACCAAGACCCCACCCCCTCCTTCCCTGTCTCTGTCTTTCTTTCCCCCACCTCTTCCTCTTTCTTTCTCTCTTTGCTCTCCCCTTCTCCCATCCCCACCATGTCATTAATTGTCATTAATTTTCCTCATATCAAAATTGAGTACATATGATTCATGCTTCTCCATTCTTGTGATGCTTTACTAAAAATAATGTGTTCCATTTCCATCCAGGTTAGTACAAAGGCTCTAAGTCTCCATTTTTTTAATGGCTGAATAGTATTCCATGGTGTACATATACCACAGCTTGTTAATCCATTCCTGGGTTGGCAGGCATTAAGACTGTTTCCACATTTTGGCGATTGTAAATTGAGCTGCAATAAACAGTGTAGTGCAAATGTCCTTATGATAGAAAGATTTCTTTTCCTTGTGGGTAGATGCCCAGTAATGGAATTGCAGGATCAAATGGGAGGTCTAGCTTCAGTTCTTCGAGGGTTCTCCATACTTCCTTCCAAATAGGTTGTATTAGTGTGCAGTCCCACCAGCAATGTAAAAGTGTTCCCTTCTCTCCACATCCATGCCAGCATCTGCAGATGCTGAGATTTTGAGATTGAGATTTTGTGATGTGGGCCATTCTCACTGGGGTTAGATGATATCTCAGGGTGGTTTTGATTTGCATTTCTCTAATAATTAGGGATGATGAGCATTTTTCATATGTTTGTTAGCCATTTGTCTGTCTTCTTTAAAGAAGGCTCTATTCATGTCTCTTGCCCATCAGTATATGGGATTGTTGGCTTTTTTCAAGTGGATTAATTTGAGTTCTCTATAGATTCTATTATTAAGCTTTTATCTGATTCAAAATATGCAAATATCCTTTCCCATTCTGTAGGTTGTCTATTTGCATTGGTTGTTGTCTCCTTAGCTGTACAGAAGCTTTTCAGTTTAATTAAGTCCCATTGTTTATTTTTGTTGTTGCAATTGCCACGGCAGTCTTCTTCATGAAGTCTTTCCCCAAGCTGATATTTTCCAATGTTTTTCCTATGCTTTCTTTGAGGATTTTTATTGTTTCATGCCTTAAATTTATGTCCTTTATCCATCTTGAATCAATTTTTGTGAGTGGGTCCAGTTTCAATCTTTTACATGTGGATATCCAGTTCTCCTAGCACCATTTACTGAATAGGGAGTATTTTCCCCCAACGTATGGTCTTGTTTGGTTTATCAAAGATTAGGTGGTTCTAGGATGTTAGTTTCATTTCCTGGTTTTCTATTTGATTCCAAATGTCTATGTCTCTATTTTTGTGCCAGTACCATGCTGTCTTGAACACTATGGCTTTGTATTACAGCCTAAAATCTGGTATGCTGATGCCGCCACCTTTGTTTTTATTACTAAGAACTGCCTTAGCTATACGGGTTTTTTTTCCTGGTTCCATGCAAAATTCAGAATCATTTTTTCCAAGTCTTGAAAGTACAATGTTGGTATTTTAATAGGGATTGCATTGAACCAGTAGATTGCTTTGGGAAATATTAACATTTTAACAATGTTGATTATTCCCAGCCATGAACATGGTATGTTCTTCCATTTGTTAATAGCCTCTGCTATTTCCTTTCTTAGGGTTTCATAATTTTCTTTATAGATGTCCTTCACCTCTTTTGTTAGGTATATTCCTAGGTATTTCACTTTCTTTGAAGCTATAGTGAAGGGAGTTGTGTTCTTAATTAGCCTCTCATCTTGACTGTTATTGCTGTATTCAAAGGCTGCTGATTTGTGGACATTGATTTTATATCTGAGACATTATTGTATTTATTGATGACTTCCTGGAGTCTAATGGTTAAGTCTTTAGGGTTCTCTAAGTATAAGATCATGCTGTGAACAAAGAGGGAGAGTTTGACCTCCTCTGCTGCCATTTGGATTCCATTTATTTCTTTGTCTTGCCTAATTGTATTGGCTAGAACTTCCAGCACTATGTTGAATAGTGATGGTGACAGAGGACAACCTTGTCTTCTTTCAGTTCTAAGAGGAAAAGCTTTCCATTTTACTTCAATCAGTAAGATATTAGCTGTGGGTTTGTCATAGATAGCTTCGACCAGTTTAAGAAATGTGCCCCCTATGCCTATAATCTTCAGGGTGCTAATTAGAAAAAGATGCTGGATTTTATAGAATGCTTTTTCTACATCTATTAAGAGGATCATATGGTCTTTGTTTTTGCTTCTGTTAATACAGTGGATAATGTTTATGGACTTGCATATGTTAAACCAGCCTTACATCCCTGGGATGAAACCTACTTGATCATGATATATGACTTTTTTGATGATAAGCTGTAATCTATTGGCTAGGATTTTGTTGAGAATTTTTGCATCTATATTCATTAGTGAAATTGGTCTGAAATAATCCTTTGTAGTTGTGTCTTTTCCTGGTTTTGGTATCAGGGTGATGTTTGCTTTGTTGAACACGTTGGGTAAGATTCCTTCCTCCTCAATTTTTTAGAATAATTTCTGCAGTACAGGAATAAGCTCTTCCTTGAAGGTTTGATAGAACTCTGGTGTGAAGCCATCTGGACCAGGGCATTTTTTTGTTGGAAGATTTTTTTATTGTTTCTTTGACCTCAGTGCTTGAGATTTGTCTGTTCAGGAGCTCTATTTCTTCCTGGCTAAGTCTAGGGGGAGGGTGTGATTCCAAATACTGATCTATTTCCTTCACATTGTCAAACTTCTGTGCATAGAGTTTCTGGTAGTATGCAGAGATGATCTCTTGTATCTCTATGGCATCAGTTGTTATTTCCCCTTATCATTTCTGATTGAGGTTACTAGAGATTTTACTTTTCTATTTCAAGTTAGTCTGGCCAAAGATTTATCTGTTTTATTATTTTTTTTTCCAAAAAACCAGCCCCTTGTTCCATTAATTTTCTGAATGATTCTTTTGTTTTCAATTTCATTGATCTCTGATTTAATTTTGGATATTTCTTTTCTTCTTTGGGTTTAGGCTTAGATTGTTCATCTTTTTCTAATTCCATAACTGGCTTGTGAGTTTGTTAATGTGCTCTCTTTCTGTTTTTTGAATGTAGGCATCTAAAGTGATACATTTTCCTCTCAGAATTGCTTTCACAGTATTCCACAGGTTTTGGTAGCTTGTGTCTTCATTGTTGTTGTGCTCAAGGAAGTTAATGATTTCCTCTTTTATTTCTTCCTGCACCCAACTGTCATTCAACAGGAGGTTTTTTAATTTCCATGTCTTTGTGTAGGGTTGAATGCTTTTGTTGGAGTTGAGTTCCGATATGATCAATTTTGGAGAATGTTCCATGGGGTGATGAGAAGAATGTAAATTTTTTATCTTTGGGATGGAGTGTTCTATATGTATCTATCAAGCACAGTTGTTCTAGGGTCTCATTTAAGTTCCTTATATCTTTGTTTAATTTCTGTTTAGAGGATCTGTCCAGCTCTGTCAGAGGAGTGTTAAAGTCCCCTGTTATTATGGTGTTATAGAATATCATATTGTTGGTCTCTGAGTAAGGTCTATTTCAAGAATCTGGGAGCATTTAAGTTGGGTGCATAAATATTTAGAATTGAAACATCTTCTTGTTGTACTTTTCCCTTGACAAATATAAAGTGACTATCTTTGTTTTTTGTTATTTTTTTTTTTTTACTTTAGTTGCTTTAAAGCCACATATATCTGAAAATAAGATTGCAACTCCTAGATGGAGCTGGAAAATATTCTTCTTAGTAAAATATCTCAGGAATGGAAAAAAAAATCCAATGTACTCAGTACTACTATAAAACCAATTTATAATCACTCACACTTCCATATGAGAAATGAATCACAACTATAGCCCAGGATGAAAGAGGGAAGGGAGGTACATGGAAAAGGAGGGGGGTGGTCCAATAGAGGGAGGGTTAATGGTGGGAGTACACCTATGGAGCATATTGCCAGGGTACAAGTCAAATCTATGAAGTATTGAACACAAATGTCTTAACACTGTGATTAAGTAAATGAGGTGAAAGATATGTTAATTAGTAGGATGTAAGCACTCTAATTTATACAAATAATCAGCACACACATTGAATCCCACAAAGGCATAAATATATTCATG
>CAUYQV010077751.1:0-12716 GCA_963574575.1 Galagoides demidoff
TTTTTTTTTTCTTGCAGTTCAACCGGGGCCGGGTTTTAACCCACCACCCTTGGTATATGGGGCTGGCACCCTACTCACTGAGCCATAGGCGCCACCCAGTAAGTATTATTTTTTAAGAATTTCTTCTTCATAATAATTAAATGGGGCAAGGCAAGTGGGGATTTCTTTTTGTTACAGACCTAAGCTTTACCACACAAGTAAACTGAGTTGAGTTGATATATGAGTTGTTACATGATGCGAGATTAACTTAAGTGTCAGTCATATTGGACAATGTGAAACAGCACTACTGGTACCCGAAAAATGTATTTCACTATAGCCAAGTATGGGTTTTCTGTGTAAACCAAGGGTAAAAGAGATATTTGTTATACAGTGATGAGAGTGTTTCTACCTGTATGATACAGCCAGTATAAAAATAACTGATGGCCTTAAAACTATTATTCCAATCATTTTTACTTTTCTGTGCCATTACTGATTTAATTTCAAAGAAAATGAATGCACAAGTACATTTCAACGTCAATGCATGGTTACATAGTACATATCTTTACATGCGTATGCAACAAATATTGAATAGATTTGGTTTCAAATTATTTTATTTGAAAATACGATCACCCGCATGTCACTCAAAGTGCCTACATATAGTGAAAATACAGGTTTAGCAAAGTCTGTTCTGTCTCACTTGAGTGTGTCTTCCCATCTTGTGATTTTTGGAGAGAAGCATGTAAAAGCTTCAAGACTGTGAAAAGGAAATTGTAGTGATTAATACCGTGACATTCTCTAGACTTAGTAGATCTGAACCTCAGACTCAGTGAAGAGTTAATGTCAGAATTAAGTAGAGTGATTATTTGATATATCATGTATAAATAAGCCCTTTATAAAGTTTGATATGATGAGCTAGAAGAAACTTTATCAAATCAGTGGACTGAATCTTTGGCATCTACACAAATACAATGACATGATCTTTTCAGAAGATACAGCAATATCCAGACCAGAAGCGTCAGAGATGCTGGAACACACTGCAGCATTAAAAGTCATTACAACCAGCTACGGACAGGAGGAATAATTACCTTCAATTGCCTCTCCTTTCCACCTCTAAGAAAGAACAAATTGAAGCAATTTGTAAATAATTCAGTGCATTTATAAATGTGCTACTAACCTAGGACTAATTCAGTGTTTCTTTTCCAAAGAAAGTCAATAAAAACGCTCCAATTAATTTTTAAAGAGCTCCATTTTATACATGTAAAACATACAGAGAAAATATGGCTAATGTATTTATAAGCCTATAAGCTATAAATGTTTGAATAAACTTCTAATCAATTATGGAGATGTCATACTTATCAAGAGTGCTAGTTTCTCCATTCAGTTCTTGATTAAACGACATCTCATCAGTTTCAGATTCAGCTTGAAAATGAATAATACGAAGAGATAAATTAAGAAAACTTTCCATTAAAGAGATATATGTTTGATGACTGAAGGAGCAGGTGACTCTAGGATCCTTGCCACTGGCTAATGAGAAAGTAGCATTTCTCCCTAAAAAGAAAAGTCTGCAGTGTGTCAGTGTCAACCCAAATCATATTTCTAGATTTAATTACTTTTCTGTTCTGAATTGCTGTTGGGAATCTCTTGACCAACATTAGGACAAACTGAATAAGAGAACATATTCTGCAACTTAAAATTTTATTCTGAAAGAATAAATAGAAGGAAAAGTATCAAAATAGGGCCTTGGCTCATTAACAAAACCATTCTCCTCACTGATAAACTGTTAATAAATAATCAGATTCTATACACTACATATTTCCTAATAGTTAACTGGAAGATCAATCATTTACAACAGAAATAGCTTGGGTTTTTCATGTTGATGGTTAGATAAACGGGAGTAATTATTTCTCCTCAGTTTTTTCAGGTACTGTTCTGGTTGAATTATGACAAAATTAAGATGTGATGAACGGTGAAACCATTTTACGGTCTGGATTTTTTTTTTTTTATTCCCTATGAGAGTAGAACAATTAACACAGGAACTAGTACTTGAGGATGACTAAATATTACCATCTTTATTCATGTAAAATGCCTACCTCCTGAAGGGGTCAGGGTTACATTTGTTACTGGAAGCTGACTAACATACTATATTCACAAGGAGCTGTGCATTTAGTATACTCTACCTGAATGCATTCAGAACAAGGGATATGTCTTCTGTCTGCTCCCTGGGGAGTGGCAAAGTATGTATACAGCAGCACTAACTGAAACATGGTCACATTCTATCTATACCTAACCCTGTTAGTAAACAACGCAACTATACTTTCTTTAATAAGTGTTGAGACTTTTTTTTTACTTCATACATGAGCAATTTGCATATGATAAAATGGGCGTTTATTTCAGAGATAATATTCTTACTCAGTCTATAGAAAAAATATTATTTTGGTTATTTTATTTGGTTTACTTATCCACATATTTAGCATGTATTTTGTTTTCTATTGTGTGAGATCTTTCTTTGTGAGGGAAGGACAGGGTTGAAAACAGCTCAGTGACTAAATAATTTGCTCCATAGGATGTTCTGCGCCACAAAAGCTTGAGGAACTCCTGTTTTCAGAGACAGCAAGGATAATTTAGGCAACCGAAATTATTTTTCAAAATGTTTGTATGAATGATACGAAACTTCCCAGATAATTGTACATTCTTATTTCCTTTTGACTACATAATATGCAGCTTAACATGTTCTCTGTATAGCTGTTACAGTTAAGACATGCCTGAAAGCTAAAAAGAGAAAAATTAAAATTAATATTGCGCATCTCTGTCTATACATAAAGGTAATTATTTAAAAGGAGCCCAACATTAGATATGCAGGGACACATGCATAAACACACACCTCTGTCTCGGTTTTTTTTTTTTGAGACAGAGCCTCAAGCTGTCCCCCTGGGTAGAGTGCCATGGCATCACAGCTCACAGCAACCTCCAACTCCTGGGCTCAAGTGAGTCTCCTGCCTCAGCCTCCCAAGTAGCTGGGACTACAGGCGCCCACCACAACGCCCGGCTATTTATTGGTTGCAGCCGTCATTGTTATTTGGCGGGCCCGGGCTGGATTCGAACCCACCACCCTATGCGTATGTGGCTGGCGCCTTAGCCACTTGAGCCACAGGTGCCGAGTCACACCTCTGTCTTACGTTCAAAGGATACACATGCTTCTCTTTGAGCTCATTTGGGACTCAGGTCAAACACCAGCTCCCTTTTCTGCTCCTCCCATCTGGCTCTCTTCCTCCTGCAAATATCATCCCTGTTCCCAGCAAAAAGTCACACTCAAACCCTAGGATCTTATCACTTTACTTCATTGTAGTTGTGATTTCCAAAAGTTTATTCCTTTATTTATTTTTCCCCCACTGGCGTGTTCGAGATGTGTGAGAACACTCCTGGCACACTGAGCACAGACCTGCTGTACTGTGCACATTTGTTTAAGGAATGAATGAATAAATAAATATTTGGGAGAGCTAGTCCTAAATGAGTACCCCAGTGGAGTCTCACATATAACATCTTACCTGCAATTTTTCAATATTAATGGGAAAGTATCTTATCTCACATATCCCTAAACTTATTCTCATCATTAAAATAAGCCTCCTAAGTACAAACCTTGGATGTCAAGGCCTTTATCATATCGTCTATGAAGTTTTAATTTATTTCCTCATTAACAACCAAAATACCAAGGACCTATCAAGTTATCACACTGATTTACTCAGCTAAACACATCTTACACAGGCTAAGGTCATCGTTCCTGTCATTCTCCCTATTGGAGTCTCTCATCTTCCACTTTCAAACATCAAAATCTGAGTCCATCTACTCCAAGAAACCTAATTAAATTGTATTCAGAGTTTTTCCAAAATAAAAAATTTTAAACTGGAAGCTTTTGCTTTGAGTCATTAAAAATATATTCAATTAAATGTGAATGGAAAAACCAATGATGAATAAGGAGATTCTGCTGTCCTATATGGTTGCATTAATTCTGCCCATTGATTAAGATATTGTGGTTAAAAGGTTCTGTACTTATACATATTATTATTTACTTGTATGTTACCATTTTATGACTTATCATACCATGGTGCAGGTGAAAGAAATCTCTTAACAGAATTTGTATAGACAATTCTCTGTAAAACGTACTTCCTTTCCTATAATTTGAAAACATCTAACCATTAAGATTCTTACGATGACTAATATAAATAATATACTAGTTAGTCTAGTCCATTACTTGGCATCAAGTGGCGGTATGGAGTATTTGCCAATTTTCTTTATATTTTGCTACAATAATAACACCAGCGTCTTAGGGTTACTGCTGAGGGTTCCTTGTTCAGGTTACAGGTGGCCTGCAACTCTGAATCTCTCTCATCCTGTCTGAAGAACAGTTTCCACCTGTGGCCTGTCATTCTCAACAGAAGAGAAAATGTAGGAGAGTCAGAGAGCCACAGGAGGGCTCTGAGAGCTTCTGCTCAGAACTGTCATACTCACTTCCAAATGGGAGTTCTTCTTTTCATTTTATTTATTTATTTTTGCAGTTTTGGGCAGGGTCAGGCTTGAACCTGCCACCCCCCGTATATGGGACCGGTGCCCTACTCCTTGTGCCACAGGTGCCACCCCCAAATGGGAGTTCTTGGCCAAGACAACTCATGGGACTCCCCTTGTTATCAGGGTAAAATCCTCCATAACTCCCTCTATCCAATACGACAATCTCAATCACATGACAACAAGCACAAACAAAAGAACTGGGCACGGTAAGAAAATCTACCACACCACTCCACCCATTTGAACACATCAACTCGGTGGCTTTCTAACACACTTCTGGGGAGCTGGATGCCAAGTCATTTCATTTAGAAGATTCAAAACAACAATAGGCGAATGCTCCTTGATCTAGTTCATCATTTCAACATTGCTTCTCCTCAAGACAAGTACATATGAAAATAGTCATTTTTGGCTGAAAGTGGGCATAGTCGTTATGAGGGTGCCCAAAATGTAACTTGAAATAACACAGACAACAGTCAAATCAGCAATATCAAAGTGGAGGATCCAGCAGGAGACCTCACCGTACTCTGTTACTCATATGCTCTTAGAAATGCAACTCGTGAAGGCTGCCTTTCTTCTGAGCTCTTCAGCCACTACCCAGAAAGACCATTATCCAGCAGAGTCAGCATCACCTGTAACCTTGTCAGAAATGAGAACTCTCAGCCTCTGGTCCAGTCCAGTCCAGTGGAATCTGACACTCCAGGTGACTGTGATGCACATTAAGGGCTGAGAACCACTGCCTTGGTGCTGATAGTAATTATCAAATGAGAGCAATGTCACCAGGTGAGATTAAACTGAAAGCTGAACTCAGTCTGGGAAGTGAGAGGCCTCTCATCTGAAGTGATGTTTTAGGAGAGCAGCATTCTTAATTCCAAATATGAAAAACTGATAGTCTCTTTCAGGGAAAACTCAAGTAAAAAAAAAAGAAAATATCTTTCACCTAAAATCTGTTACTTTTTGGTGAATGAACATAATACAAAAGCTCTATAAATAAATCTATATTGTTGTATACATGTATGGGTAATTTATTCCTTTTTATTGTTGGGTAGTATTCCATGTCATGAATATCACTATTTTTTAGCCAGAAGAATTTTTTGCAGACCTTTCTCTTGGGTTATCAGCTACAGAGCACTTCTGGGCCATAGAGGAGGTATGTCTTTTCTTCCAAAGAAGATGTTCTATTTTGTGTTGCAAACAGCAACCCAGGAGAATTCCAGGCCTCACGGCCTCACCAACACATGGTATTTTTAGTTTCCTTAATTTTCTCCATTCTAGTAGTGTAGGCTTAGCTTGTTGGTTTTAATTTATATTTTTCTGATAATGATCCTGGGAACCTTTCCAGTGATTACAGACCAAGCATATGTCTTCTTTTATGATATCTGATCAAATCCTTTTCCTATGAGGTTGGGTTATCTTTTCATTATTGAGTAATGATAATTTAGGTACAAATTATTGTCAGATATATGTATTCAGAATATCTTATTTCATGTGTGACTGCCTTTATCATTTTCCTAATGTTCCTTTGATAAGGTATTCACTCTTTTCCAGAGCTTTATTCCACGTTCCAAACCATTTGTTGAAAGGTTCCTGTTTCTCACTGGTTTGCGTTAGTAAGCAGCTATAGCTGTGATGAACCTCTTACCTTTCATTATTTATAAACCTTTGTGTAAACATCTTTTCATAGTCTCTGTAGCTCTAAGACAGTGGAACGAAATTTTTGTGATACACCAAAATACTTTCCTGACATTTTGCAATAACCTCTCATACACACAACAGAGTTCTTTAATTAGCAAATTTAGGCAAAAACATGATTTCACTTCCTGTAATTAGTTACTTTGACATTTTTTAGCGCTCCTTTGCAATATTTCAACATGATCTATGATAGTGGGACATGCCCAGGAAGTGTGTTTACACCTCTCTTCTGCAGTTCTCTGTGTGGGTGTCTGAAAATATATCTCAGTAAGTGGTTTTCGTCCTCATTTAAAGACCTGCAAGATACAGAATTAACATCTACATGTTACTTTTATGTTACCAGAAAAAAATTGGGAAACCCTGTGTCATCCTTTATTTTCATTTCATTTGTAAAGAAACTGCAACTCCTATAAAATCAAATAAATAGGCCTCAAAGTGAAGATGAGTACTAATGGGTAATCCAAACAGTTAAGGATTTCTTGGATTTCTTGTGATAGTTACTGATTATAAGACAGCACATTTTTAATGGTTCACAAGCAAGTGTGATTTCATGAAACACTAACTGTGAGGTGCTTCATGGGGTAAAACAGTTTGGTAAAATCAACTAATTTTAGGAGATACTGGATAGAACAGAGTTAAAGATTTTCTTGCTTCAGGATGTTTCAAAGCCTTGAACTAACCAATGGACACTGTCTATCTTTAAGAAGACCATGGTGTGATCGGCACGTGTCTTATGAGCTGGAGGATCAGGCTAACTACTGAACCATCAGAGCAAGCTGATTTTGAGAAAATATATACTTCTGAAACTACTTTAGCACAAACACTAAAAGAGGATTTTTTTCCTTTATTGATTGCAAAGAAAGGGAAAATATGGCTTCAATTAAACAACAAGAAGCCGTACAGAAAGAGGGAGCCGACCAAAGGGAGAAGATGAGAAAGAAAGGACGTAAGAAAGTGAACACGTGCCTGGGAAATGAACTTCTCCACTGGATGCAGTAAAGGTCAGCAATGACAAGGGGAAGCCCAATCAGTAATGTGCAATATGGACTCGCGAGTATTTCCAATAATAAGAGGAAATGAACAAAGGCAAAATCACTGGGAGCTGAATTATATCCGATCTAAGAATTATGGGTCTTCTCTGGGAAGAATGGGACACAACAGTACTAGATATGATGACAAAGAAATCACTGAAATGCACGTTTTGTACCTAAAACTAGACCTCCGCAGCAAGCTAAAAACAACTTACCCTGATCTATGGAACCATCAATTAAAAGAGATTCACATAATGACAGAATTTAAATATACAGGTGGGAAATAAATGTAAATCACATACAAAGAATCAGATTCATTACAATTAAAATGCAAGAAGAAAATAAAGCATTTAGAGATAAAATATTGCCATTCAAATTACTGGTTCCCAGGGGTGGACTGATGTTGATTTGGGGGGCAATAGGAAAAAATATCAGATATTCAAAGTTTAAGAAAATAAATTGTCCAAAAAACATTTTCTAAAAATTCCCTAAAGGCCTGCCAGAAAAATCTAAGTAAAAGATTTCAAAATATGGAAAAAGTGCAAGATGGGACTGGGACTGGTTATAGTACTGCACCCAATTGTGACTAATACTTATAGTGCTTGAGACTTGAGAAATATTATAATATGGTTGCACAACTCAATGGAAATGTTAAAATTAATGCTTGAAGCAGAAACACAATAGTCAACATTTAATTCATCTGGTTCTAAAAGGCAAAGGTTCACTAATAATTTCCAGTACATAAATGTGAGAGAAAAATAGAGATGCTAAATCTTTTAAGTAGATGAAGACTAGTTGACATCATTTAATTTGAGACTTTGATACCTACAAAATAAATATTGCCAATGTTTTTAGAATAATGTAAGGTAACCAGTAGGAGAAATGAAAGCCTAGGGTTGGAGATTAAAACATATAAAATTCATTTCCTACATGAATCTAAAGAAAACACAAAAATAAAAAGTAGGATAAAATAAATTGGCAGGAATAAATTCAAGTATATCAGTTATGATAATAAACTCCGAGAGTTTAATCTTCACCCTCTTACAGCAAAGATTCATAGATTAGGTAAAAAAGTAAACAAAATCATAAATCAAAGTGTGATGATCAGAAGAGACAAATCTGATTCAAAAGAATGAAAAAGAATAAAGGTGAGCATTGACACAGATTTATTAAGCATATCGTAAAGCACACAGTTCCATAAATTCCAGAACCAGAAGAATTTAACCCCAAACAATAGGGTCATATGGTTTTGTTTTTCTATAATTTAAATGTTGGTGAATATGTAAATTATATCCATGATTTTTTTGGTTAGTATCATGGATTTTCAATATTTATGATATAAAAGCTGTTAGAAACAAAATGAGAAACTGATTATTCTGGGAAAACTCAGTACCTTTCTCTTCACCTTGGATAGATTAAATCTAAATATATAGAATCGTGTAGAATAACTTATAGAAATAATGTATTAAGTATTTCAACTTTGCCCCCATTCTCATCAACTATATTTAAACTACCTGCATAACATTTCATCAAAATTAGCTGCATACAACTTATACTGGGTCAGATGAAAAGCACTTGAGAATCGAGAGAATGAAAAGACAAGGAGAATATATTTGCAAAGACACATCTGATAAAACACTCTCATTTAATGTATAAAAAGAACTCTTAAAACTCAATGATGAAAGAAAAACAATAAAAAATGGACCAATGATCTTAACAGACAACTCACTAAAAAATTATATATAGGTTGCAAATAAGCTACATATAAAAAAGATGTTCCACGTTCCACATCTTTGGAGCAATGCAAATTAAAACAGGGAGACACCAACACACACCTATTAGAATGGCCCAAATCCAGAACCCCAACAATACCCCATGCTGGCAGGGTGTGGAGCAGCAGGAACCCATTCTTTGCTGATGGGAATGTAAAATGGGATGGCCACTTTGGAAGATACTACACAGTCCAGCAGTGTGTTGCAAAACAAAATACACTCTTACCGTGTGATCTGGCAATCACACTCCTTGGTATGTACCCCCAAAGTAGGAAACTTACTTTCACACAAAACCCAGCACATGGCTGTTTACAGCAGCTATACTCATAATTGCTAAAATATGGAAGCCTCCAAGATGACCTTCAGCAAGTGAGTGTACAAATAAACTGTGGTACGTCCAGACAATGGAATATTATTTAGTGCTAAAAAGAAATGAGGTATTAAGCCATGAAAACACATGGAAAAAGCTTAAAGGCATATTACTAAGTAGAAGAAGCCAATCTGAAAAGGGTACATATTAGATTATTCTAGCTATTTGACACGTAAAAGGCAAAACCCTGGAGACAGTAGAAGATCAGCGGTCACAGGTTTGTGGGAGCCAGGGACCAGTAAGTGAGCACAGGGGATTTTTAAGGCAGTGAAACTGCTCTGTATGATACTATAATCGTGGGTGGGGTCATTATAAATTTTTCCAAACCCATAGACTATATAACACCAAGAGTGAACCCTAATGTATACTGTGGACTTTGGGACATAATGATGTGTCAATGTACCAGATTGGACAATGAAATCCACAAACTCAGAAAAAATGCTACATACCTCATGGCTAAGTGCCACCATAGTCATCTTGGATGTACTACTCTTGGGAAGCTATGCACTGATACCAGTGCCTAGGCCACCATTCAAAGCAATTTTGCAACTTTTTTTCTGGAATGGCCATCAGAGCTGCTGTCACATGAGGTTGGAAAGTGAACTTCAAGAACCCATCCTAGAAAAAGTGCTGCACACCTCGTTGGTACGTGTCACTCCTGTCACCTGTGAAGTCCTCCCCTTGGCCACCTTGTGACCAGGGTAATATTCAACCATGAGGTACGTAGCACTTTCTCCAGATGAGTTCATGAACTGAATTGTCAGACAGGTTCGATGACAGCGCAGATGGCCATTCCAGGAAAAGAGCTGCAAAATTGCTCTGACAGATGGACTGACCTGGTGTCGCTGCTTAGCTTCACAGAGGGAGAACCTCGAAGGTGACCAAAGTGATACTCAGCAAAGCTATGTAGCACTTTTTCTGGGATGAGTTCTAGAATTTCATTGTCCAGTCCTTGCCGGTTCATGAACTGCAACAAATGGACCAGGCTGGTGGGGAATGTTGACCACAGAGCAGGTTATACACGTGTGGGAACAGAAGACGTATATATTTTCTGTTCTATATTTCTAAGAACTAAAAACTGCTCTAAAAATACTTTTACAAAAAGCATTGAAATATTCTAATACATGATTTCTGCAACCTGTATTCTGTGAATATAGTACTATAAAGCTTAAGATAAATGTCAAAGAGCGTTAAATGAAAGAGGATCCTACAAGCAGACTATGCTTTGAGAAACAGTGGAAAAGAAAGTCAAACATAAAATCTGTCCCAGAGATCAGTGCAACAGAAAACTCCAACATTTAATACGCACTAATTCTAACAAAAGTTTGTGTCTATATTTGCAGCCAAGATAAAGACAATTCTAAAAGGCAAAGTGACCTATGATGCAGAGTCACACAGACTGTAAGGCCTGAACCAAGGCCTCACCCCAGAGCTTCTGGCCTCTATTCCAGGGCTGTTTTCACAATATCCCATCATCTCTCTATTGGATAAACTAAAAGCAGAATTAGAAAACATTTAATTAGCCAATCACCTTCACTCTAAAACTTTTTTTCACATTTTAATGTTTCTGAAATCAGAATAAGTCTTTAAATTATTATTTAAAGATGAATTCTTACTTTCTGAGAATAAAAAAATTAATATCAATAGACTATATGCTAGTATAATTAAAATAAGAGATTTTGCTTCATCAATAAAGTATCTACTTATTAGATTTTTCTCCTGAATTGAATTATTACCTTTAGTAAGAATGTGTGAGGTTGGATTTCAGTGTAATTTCAAATTCTTCATTTGCATTGAAAATTTCTTTACAAAGAACTGAGATGCATAAAAAGTTACTGTACATGCAAAAGACTGTCACAAGCAAAGCAATTTGTGAAAGGCAAGTAGAAAGTGCCAGGTCACCTAGAGTCGATGATGATTCCTTTTACAGCTAGATGAGAGAAGTGACTGATTCTTCAGAGAAACTACCCCTGAGAACTAACATCAATCAGCCACAAACTAACTTTTAGGGTAGGCTGCTTATTTTGGAGAAAATTATTACTCACTTAAAACTACAATTTTTCAGCACTGAAATGTCCATAAAACCCTTATTCTTTTTTTTGTGCTGTGAAATTAGTGTCGAGAGGGGCGGAGCCAAGATGGCAGATTGCAGCCAGCTTTTTACAGAAGCTCCCATCCAGAAGGAGGCTAAAAGGACAGAAGTTTAGCTAATTAGCTGATGGTTTGGAGCAGAGCCAAGAGAGAAGATTGAGGAGCACACTTCAGCCATTGTGAGGCGAGCTGCGACCCCAAAAATACAACCAAAAGCTGTTGCTGTTCCACTGCACCCCAGCTGCCCCAGCATCCGTAAACTGGGAGAAGACAACAGACACGCTCTGCCTGTCTCTCTGGGCAACCAGAAGAAGCCACTAACTGAACAGTTCTGATAAGGCCTTCAAACAAGGAAAACTCATCAAGGGGTAGAACCAGCGGAAAAACTCTGGCAACTCAAATAACCAGAATAGATCAACTCCTCCAAGGGAAAAGGGGGAAGACACAATTGAAGACCCCATCCACAAGCAAATGGCAAGGATGTCAGAAATTGAGTTCAGAATGTGGATAGCAAATAAGATTAACAGACTGGAAGAAAAGAAGGAATTAGGAACTGAAGAAATTATTCAAAAGATATCTCAAGAAATTATTCAAAACATGACTCAAGAACTCAACGATTTCAAAGATAAAATGATCAAAGATTTGGAAATACTGAGACAAGAGGTAGCAGCCCTCAAGGATCTGAAAGACACAGTGGAATCTCTCCATAACAGAGTGCAACAGGCAGAAGAAGGGATCTCCGATACTGAAGACCAAGCTTTTGAATAAGCCCAGGAGTACAAAGATCAAAAGAAGTGGAGAGGCTCGGCACCTGTGGCTCAATCGGCTAAGGTGCCAGCCACGTACACCTAAGGCGGCGGGTTCGAATCCCCAGCCCGGGCCCATCAAAACAACAATGATGGCTGAAACCAAAAAAAAAAATGGCCGGGCGTTCTGGCGGGCGCCTGTGGTCCCAGCTACTTGGGAGGCTGAGGCAGGAGACTCGCTTGAGCCCACGAGTTGGAGGTTGCTATGAGCTGTGTTGCCATGGCACTCTACCCAGGGGGATAGCTTGAGGCTCCGTCTCAAAAAAAAAAAAAAAAAGAAGTGGAGAGCAAAAACAGATCTCACTCTCAGAGAACTCTCGGATAATTTGAAGAAAACTAATATTCGCCTTATAGGAATCCCAGAAGGTGATGAAGTTGCTTCACAAAACACAGAGGCTCTTCTTCATGAAATTATGAA
>CAUYQV010077756.1:0-20430 GCA_963574575.1 Galagoides demidoff
TTTTTTTTTTTTTTTCAGTTTTTTGTCTGGGGCTGGTTTGACCCCACCACCTCTGGTATATGGGGTTGATGCCCTATTCCTTTGAGCCACAGGTGCCACCTCAAAGCTTAATTTTTAGATAGAAAGGCTCTGCGCCTGTGGCTCAAGTGGCTAAGGCGCCAGCCACATACACCTAAGGTGGCAGCTTCGAATCCAGCCTGGGCCTGCCAAACAACAATGACGGCTACAACCAAAAAATAGCCGGGCATTGTGGCGGGCGCCTGTGGTCCCAGCTACTTGGGAGGCAGAGGCAGGAGACTGGGTGGTGGAAGAAGGAGGTAGCTGTGTTCTGGCCAAGGTGTGGCCCACAAGGGGCCTCACTTGGGGCCAGTGAGGAACAGAAGGCCTGGTCTGAGGTGGGGTTGTGCTCTTGGAGAAATAGAAGCCAAACCCACCTCTCAATCTGTATTGAGGGGATTCTTTTTTCTTTTTTTTTTTAAAGAGTCTCGCTTTATTGCCCCAGGTAGCATTCTGTAGCATCATAGCTCACAGCAACCTCGGACTCCTGGGCTCAAGAAATTCTCTTCACTCAGCCTCTGGAGTAGCTGGGATTATAGGCACCCACCACAACACCCGGCTATTTTTAGAGACGAGGGTCTCTAGCTCAGGCTGGTTTCAAACTTGTTAGCTCAGGTGAACCACCCACCTCGGCTTCCCAGAGTACTAGGATTCAGGTGTGAGCCACTGTGCCTAGCTGAGGGGATTCATTTTTAAAAGTTGCTTTGAGGGCGGCGCCTTTGACTCAGTGAGTATGGCACTGGCCCCATATACTGAGGGTGGCGAGTTGGCTCTGGCCAAACTGCAACAAAAAAATAGCTGGGCGTTGTGACGAGTGCCTATAGTCCCCGCTACTTGGGAGGCTGAGGCAAGAGAATCGCCTAAGCCCAGGAGTTAGAAGTTGCTGTGTGGCTCGGCGCCTGTGGCTCAATCGGCTAAGGCGCCAGCCACGTACACCTAAGGTGGCAGGTTCGAATCCCCAGCCTGGGCCCGCCAAACAACAATAATGGCTGCAACCAAAAAATGGCCAGGCGTTGTGGCGGGTGCCTGTGGTCCCAGCTACTTGGGAGGCTGAGGCAGGAAGACTCGCTTGAGCCCAGGAATTGGAGGTTGCTATGAGCTGTGATGCCATGGCACTCTATCCAGGGGGATAGCTTGAGGCTCCATCTCAAAAAAAAAAAAAAAAAAAAAATAGAAGTTGCTGTGATGTCACAGCACTCTACTAAGGGTGACAAGGTGAGACTCTGTCTCTATAGAAAAAAAAAGGTTGCTTTGAGATGAGAGCATCATTTACTACTTACAGCATTTGGGACAGAGGTGTAAGTATCCATGAATGATACTTGTTGTGGGCCAAAGGCTATAGTATAGGAGAAAGACTAGGACCCTCTAGGCCTACCAAACTGAGAGGGTTCTCAGGGGTCCTGGAAGCGGGTGTGGTGACTGCAGGAGGTCCATCTCTGTCTGGTGCCTCAGGCACCTCCTGGCACCCTCCTCTCCCAGGCCAGTGAGCAGAGGTCAAGGCCTGGACAGGGTGCAGGAGCAGAGTTTCCCATGGCCTTCCATCCACTGGACTGTTCCTGGGCTTCCTGTCCTGAGCAAGGGAGGGCCAAGGCCAGACTGAGGCCTCTCCTACAGGGCAGGCAATACCGCCAAGAGTGGCAAACCCAGGACTTCTGGTCTCTCCCACATGCTAAGGGATGCCCTGAGGATGAGCCCAGAGGTACTGCCACCTGGGTAGGGACAGTCAGAGCCTGGGCTATTTAATCAGTTGTCCTCCTCAGGCCTCTGTTCATGGTGACTTAGACTGGACTGGCCATGGGGCTCTACTAACTGATCTTGAAAATGGTGTACCCCAGGCCCCAGTGACCTTTTCCCCTGTGGCTTTGCTTGAGTCTGAGAACCTCCGGCCTGGCATCCTGTGTCCCACCAAGAGGATGTCCTGTCCCCTCTGGCTCCCACCCTCCTTATTCCTCCCAGGAGCTGCCTGGCCTCCAGCAGTGGAGGGGGGGTTGGGGGTGGAGGGGAATTGTAAGTCAGCAGCTGCCCCTTACCTCTGCATCCTGAGCCCCACTCTTCTAGCTCCCAGCCCCCTCCCCCTGATCTGGATATAGTGGACCCCAGCCAGGCAC
The DNA here is from genome assembly GCA_963574575.1 of Galagoides demidoff. NCBI lineage: Eukaryota > Metazoa > Chordata > Mammalia > Primates > Galagidae > Galagoides > Galagoides demidoff. Next base: position 2,166 of record CAUYQV010077756.1, read on the forward strand.
CTGAGGTTTTTCCAGGACAGACTCCAATTCCCCCAGCAGGGGTCAAGGGGCAGGGGCTCCAGAGAACAAAGACTGTGGGAGGAGAGGGGAAGTGGGGAGCAGGGAAGAGGAAGGGGCCAGGCTAAGCACATTCTGACCACCAGCTCTCAGCCAGCTGTTCCCTCCAGCCACCCGAGGGTGGGGAGTGTGTGTGGAGGGGTAAGGGATGGCTCAGGAGAGGATCCTGACTTCTCAGTGGGCTGCAGGCAATTGGGCTGGGCTGGGGAGTGGGGCCAGAGCATGCTGAGCATGTCCCTCACTGCCCCTTCTCTACCTCATCTCCAGGTATGGCACAAGGGTCCTCATCTCCCACAGCTGGTAGCCTCTGGGCCACTGCCCTTATGTGTATGTCTCTGCATTGGCTATGGGTTGCTTCGTCTCCAGGTGTGTCTCAATGCAGCTGTGCTTGTCCCTGCATCCCTGGGAGTCCAGGGTGTCCCTGAGAGGTGTAGTCGAATCCGGCAGGGTGGATGTGTCTGTCTCAGAGTATCTGTGTGGCCTCTGTGAATAGTGTTAGCAGGCCTGGGCTACTCCTTTTCTAAAGTGAAGACTGACCAATGATTTCTAGAAAGGCCAGGCCCTAGGAAGGTGGGGGCAGACAGCAGGTGCAGGGGCCTTTCTCTTCCCCTCCCCCAGGACTTGTCCACCTTTAGCTTAGGCTTCAGAATCAAGTTAAAAATAGCTTGAAGCCTCTGGAAAGGGAGGGGGTTGGGAGGAGGAGTGGGGGGGCTCTTCAGCTGGGGCTGGATAGGTTCAGGTGAGCCTCAAGTCCCGTGACAGGGCCCCACAGAGGTTATCCTGGCTCCAGCAGGGTAAGCCCCACATCTGTACCCTATCTGTGCAGCTGTGGGGACCCCACTCCAGTGACTTCTCTATGCTCTGCCAAGAAAGATATCTGTCTGGCCGCCCTGGGACTATCCTTTCCTTTCCTCCTGTCCCCTCCTCTGAGCTCACCCAGGGAGGGTGGAGGGTTGGGGTTGTGACCTGGCCTTCTCTCCCCTGGCTCCCAGCCCAGGGCCGCCCTGCTCCTGTGACTTCCCTGGAGGGAGAAAAGTCCTGAGGGCTGGGCCTGGACAGGATGTGGGGATGGGGAGGAGGGAGGCCTCTGGGAACATTCCTCCCTTGGAAGGGGTTTTCTGGGCTTTTGTGCATACCTTTTTCTTTTTTGAGACAGAGCCTCAAGCTATCCCTCTGGGTAGAGTGCCATGGCATCACAGCTCACAGCAGCCTCCAACTCCTGGGCTCAAGTGAGTCTCCTGCCTCCGTTTCTCAAGCAGCTGGGACCACAGGTGCCTGCCACAATGCCTGGCCATTTTTTGGTTGTAGCCATCATTGTTGTTTGGCGGGCCCGGGCTGGGGATTTGAACCTGCCACCTTAGGTGTAAGTGGCTGGCGCCTTAGCCGATTGAGCCACAGGCGCCGAGACTGCATACCTTTTTCTTAAAGTTCCACCTGCACACAGGACAGTGCCTACATCATAAACACAAAGTGACTCTCCACAAACTGAGTTCAACGTCATGGAGGACACATGAGTTTCTCAGGCCCTGCTGGCCAGCACTCAAGGCGGTTGCTGTGGAGTCTACTAGCCTGCACTGGCTTACCAGCCCCTGGACTGAGCCCACATGAGGCACTGCCTGCCAGGCACCCTCAGAGGCACCTGGGGTTGAAGGTGGCCCATCTTCAGGGGATCCATGCAGGACGCCCTTTAAGCATTTGGGTTTGTCCAAGTTGGGGCTATTGCAAAGTGGGTTGCTTTGAACACTCTGGTATATGTTTTTTGGTGAATCCAAGCATAAATTTCCATTGGGCATATTCCTGGGAGTGGGATTGCAGGTAGACAGGTCACAAATTCCCCTGGGCATCTGAAGGGGGGAATCTGGATACACCCCCAGGAGAGGTGGGAATTTGCTATGATTTCAGCAAGTGTAACCCCCCCCCCCCCAGGGGCCTCTGAACTCCAGCTCCCTAGCCTACCAGGCCTTTCCAGCCTTTGAGCCCACTTCTATGGGGGGGGGGGGTGGCGCAGGTTTTAGGCTGGAGTCTTCCAGGGAGAGATGCTCTTCCTGGTAGGGATAGGCATTGACTGTACACTCTCTCCTAGGCTGGGCACACCCCAAGGAGGTGACCCACCCACCACCCACACCCACACCACCCTTCCTTCCTCAGGAAAACCTGTGGTCTGATAAGGCCTCCAGTCTCTGGTTTGCAAAGCCACCCGAGCACCAGGACCCCAGGGGCAGCTGGGGTTTGGGAACCTGGCTCTTGGTGCTCTCTACCCCTAAGCAACAGGGCCTCCTGCAGGCTCCAGGGAAGGGGGCTCTAAGAACCTGAACCTGGGGAGGTCTAAGGGCTATGGAGCAGGGGCGGCCAAATCAGGGGGAATGGCTACTCCTTCTCAAAGCCCCATCCTGGGACCTTGGCTTGACCCCAGATCCCCTCTAGCCCCTCACCCTACATTTTCCCTCTGACCTGACCCTAGGGTGGACCCTGAGGGACAGAGGGTCCAGAAGAAGGACTCCCCCAAGTCTTTCTCACTGCATACATGTCTGCCAAGCTTCCAGAACCAAGTAAGCCCCTCTCCTCCAACATGGCCTCTTTCCGAGTCCTTTTGCCCCTGGGCCCCAGGAGCAGCTAGGGATAACTTTAAGCCCAAATTTCAACAGAAAGAAAGCGCCCACAGGGCATCTAAGCTATGAAGTTGCACCCGGAAACCAGGAAGCCAGCCCTCAGCACTTTCCAAGTACCCACCCCACTGTGTAGACCAGGTGTCCTCAAACTGTGGCCCATGGGCCACATGCCACCTGCCTAGGACATTTATCTGGCTCGTCAGGTGTTTTTGCTGCTGCTGCCTGTCCTGCTTAGCAGCTGACTCGTCCCAGGGTCCACAGTCTGGCCCTCACTGTCTGAGGGACAGTGAACTGGCCCCCTATTTAAAAAGTTTGAGGACCCCTGGACTGTAGACCATAGGGTCAACAAAAGCAGCAGCATTTTCTGGGGCTTTGCTGTGAGTGCTGGTGCAAACTGACACTGACAAGACGGTGATGTGCTCAACACTGGATGCTCCAGTGCCCTTAGGACTCAGGGACACTGACAAGTCAAAAAGGGCAAGGGAAGGAGACATGGCTGGCCAGCCTAGGCTGTGGGGACCCTGAGCAAGAGGGCAGGGCTTCATCAGGGCAAGTCTTCTGGAATGGCCAAGACTCATCAGGTGGACAGTACTCTACCGAATGGTAGGTGCAGGGGCCAGCAGGTCTAGAGCCACCATGATGGGGGACCACCGTGGCACGGTTGTGCTGATGGGACTTGGGCCCTGGGGCTGTCTCTCTCATCCCTAGGAGGGAAGGGTTGTAGACCTGGGGTTCATGGTGTATGTAGTGAGCGCAGCTGTAACTCAGAGGAGGTGAATGGGCAAGAGGGAGGGCTGGACTCAGGAAAGGGGTGGGAAGGTGGTATTCTATTTTTATTTCAGACATTTCTGTCTCCCTTCAGGTTGTGCTGACCTGGAGGGGACCCATGGCTTGAGCTGTCTGGGGCCTCTGGGGATGGAACATGGCCAGCTGTGGTAGGGTGGAGAGAGAAATGGGAGTGTCCTCTTTTGGGCTTGAGGTCATCTTGCTCCATCTTGATGGGGTCCCAGAAGCATAGGGAACAGGCCCTGCTAAGGAGAGAGTAAGTTGGGTAAAGCCATGACCCAGCATGGGTGCTGTAGCCCTGTCCTCTGGAAGTGGCTTATGGAAGCACACTAGGGTGTCCTCAGCACAAGTGACTTCTGACCCCAGTGAAGAAGAGGGAGAGGTACCTGAGGTTACTCCATACTACATGTCCTCCTTGATCCCAGTCTCTCTGTGCCCAGTGTCAGGAAACCAGGCAGGCTCTACTACCTCTAGGTTCCTCTCCGGGGCTCCCCTGCCCTCTCCTGAACCTGCAGCCCCGGCCTCTCTCCTCTGACCTGACCTGCAGCATCTATATGGCCCCACATCCACACGCCTCTGACTGTCTGACCAGAACCACCAGCCATCACCCCCAGGCCCTGCCAGTGAGCTAGAGGCAGCCCTTTCCCCACCTTTCCCTATCACCCACATCCTTTAATCCCAGAGCATGTCAGCCCAACTCCCTGAGAATTGTCTGACTCGTCATTATTAGATCAACTCTGTCTCTTATTCAAAGTCTTCAAAGGGATCTCACAGCTGGTGGAAAAACCCGGAAGCCCCAGTTTGGCACTCCTGGAGATAGGCTCGTGCCTGCAGTCCCAGTGAGGCTCCTTGTGTCGGCCTCACCTACACACTTAGCCTTGGCCCATCCCTGCCAGCTCAACTGGATGTTCCCTGATCTCAACCACCCGCATAACCACAGCCTCCAGGAAGCTGCCCTCCCCAGGTGCATCTGGCCTTCAATCTTGAGACTTGGCTCAAGGCTCATCTTTGATGGGGTGGAACCCCTGAGGGCAGAATCGGTGTCCAGAACTGGACTTGCTTACAGACCACTCTGGGCATGTGGCAGAGGGGAAAATGCATGGCGTGTGCTCACAGACATGTGCACAGACACAGCAGGCACACAGGCCCAGCTGTATATGGGTGTGTATAAGTAGACACATGCAGCTCACACAAACAGGAATGTGGGCTTGAGGACTGCAAGACGCAAGCAAAGCTTCCTGAGACTGTCAACATGAAGTAGCCCTGGACACACTTGAAGGTGGTAATGATGTCATCCTAAATAACCAAGACATATAGGCACTGCTGGACAGGTCCTGGTGGGGTCAGATCAGCTCATGTGCCGCCATCTGGAGTTGTTTACTCACACACAAGCCCTTCTGTTAGATAAAGTTAGGAAATGGGGTGCTCCAAGGACCGTGGTGCCAGTCAAGGGCCCAGTGTGGGAAGTGTAGTACACAATGCAATGCATTTAGCAAAGTGGTGACCAACTACCAATTTAATCCAAAGTAAGAAAGCTTTGAAGATGCAACCACTTTAGGGTGAGGGGATATTGTGTAACCTATTAAAAACTGTTTAGGGCAGTGCCTGTGGCTCAGTGACTAGGTTGCCAGTCCCATATACCGAGGGAGGTGGTTTTGAACCCGGCCCCAGCCAAACTGCGACAATAACAACAACAAAAAAATAGCTGGGTGTTGTGGTGGGCACCTGTAGTCCCAGGTACTCGGGAAGCTGAGGCAAGAGAATCACCTAAGCCCAAGAGCTGGAGGTTGCTGTGAGCTGTGACGCCCTGTGAGCACTCTACAGGGTGACAAAGTGAGACTCTGTCTCTAAAAAACAAACAAAAAAATCTGTTTAACATATACTAAGATGAGTAATAATATTGCTGATGTTTACTTTCACTGTAAGGATAAAAGTAACAAAGGGAAACAGGATGGCAGAACAGCTCTTTGAAGAGCGATCCTTGCCGTTATCCGAGATTGCTGACTTTTCTATAAATAATAGTAAAATTGTTAATCTCTCATCCACTTAGCTGTTAATTGACTTGGACAACAGCAAGACAGGTTTTATTCAACTCCAGTCAGACAAGGTGACCAGGGTTTTTAAAAGGGGGGACAGAAGGGAGCAAAAGGGGCTACAGAGAAGTGATAAAATGGGGGCCATGAGGGCAGCTCCTGTGGCTCAAAGGGGTAGGGCGCTGGCCCCATATGCCAGAGGTGGCAGGTTCAAACCCAGCCCTAGCCAAAAACTGCAAAAAAAAAAAAACAGGGGCCAGGAAGGGGCTGCAGGAAATAGGAAATCACAGAAGGGGGTAAGTAGAAAATCACTGGAGTGGAGACCCCATCTGGTTCATCAGTTTGCATGTGACAGCTCTTGTTTCCTTGAGCAGACTCAGCACAGGCTCACCCATATACTGAGGGTGGTAGGTTCAAACACGGCCCTGGCCAAACTGCAACAATAGCAAAAAAAAAAAATAGCCAGGCGTTGTGGTAGGCGCCTGTAGTCCCAGCTAATCAGGAGGCTAAGGCAAAAGAATCGCCTAAGCTCAAAAGCTGGAGGTTACTGTGAGCTGTGGAGCTGTGATGCCACAGCACTCTACTGAGGGTAACAAAGTGAGACTCTGTCTCTAAAAAAAAGACAATTTAGGCTTGGCGCTTGTGGCTCAAGTGGCTAAGGCACCAGCACATACCTAAGGTGGCAGGTTTGAATCCAGCCCAGGCCCGCCAAAACAATAATGACGGCTGCAACCAAAAAATAGCCAGGTGTTGTGGCGGGTGCCTATGGTCCTAGCTACTTGGGAGGCTGAGACAGGAGACTCACTTGAGCCCAAGAGTTGGAGGTTGCTGTGAGCTGTGATGCCACAACACTCTACCCAGGAGGATAGCTTGAGGCTCTGTCTCAAAAAAAAAAGACAATTTATTTTGGTGGGTGGTGCCTGTGGCTCAGTGGGTAGAGCGCCAGCCCCATATACTGAGGGTGGTAGGTTCAAACCCAGCCTTGGCCAGCTAAAACAGCAATGACAACTGCAACAACAACACAAAAAAAGTTGGGCATTGTGGCAGGCGCCTGTAGTCCCAGCTACTTGGGAGGCTGAGGCAGGAGAATCGCTTAAGCCCAAGAGTTGGAGGTGGCTGTGAGCTGTGATGCCAGACACCACAGCACTCTACCGAGGGCAAGAGAGTGAGACTCTGTCTCCAAAAAAATATATATATATTTTGGAATATTTTTAGATTTCAGAAAAGTTGCAATATTGCAAATGCAAAGTTCTTGCGTCCCTTCCTCAGCTGGGCTTCAGCTCCCATCCAACGTGCATTTACCCACACTAAGAGGCCTACTTACTTCTTAACTGCACTCTGGGTCTTTTTTGGATTTCTTCAGTTTCCCCATTAATGGTCTTCATCTGTTCCAGGAAAACCTGTGGTCTGACAAGGCCTCCAGTCTCTGGTTTTCAGTGTCTAGAACTGGACTTGCTCACTGACCACACTGGGCCTGGGGATCATAATGCTTAGAGCTGTCAAGTTTCCTTAGGGTTTTTTGGCTGGTGACAATGCCTCAGACTTCCTTTGTTTTTCATGACCTGGGCAGTTTTGAGGAGCAGTGACCAGGTGTTTTGTGGACAGCACTCTGTCTGGAGTTGTCTGATGGTCTTTCTCATGGTTAGACTGAGGTTATGAGCTCCAGGGAAGAATTTCACAGAGATTCAGTGCCTTTGCTATCACCTATGTCAGGGGCACCTGACATCCACTTGATCACTTGGTACCTGGCGCCTGTAATGTCTCTCTCTACCATTCTGGTTCTGCTCTCCAGAAGAGGGTCCCTGAGCCAGTCCACACGGTGGGGACTGGGGGTGGCTCCTCTGCAGGGAAGGGTTCTCATTTTCTCACATCCACTTGTCCACGTGTTTTATGCCAGTGCTCAGTTCTGGGGTAGAGTCCTGCAGGAAGTGCAGTGGTGCTACTGCTCAGATAGCTCTAGAACTGGCCTCCTGTGTACGCCCACTGTCCTGGCCATGGCTTTGTGTCCTTCTAGAGACTTCAGGTGCTCACTTTGCCTTTCCTGCCCCATAGCCAGCCATTTCTCCACAGAGCCCTATTCCCAGTTCTCTCTTGTCACAGGGGATGCTTTTGTTTACTTATTTGCTGACCTATTTGTTGACTGACTCTCTCCTTCTCTGACCCTCACATCCCTGCATGTGGTGGCTTCCACGTATTCTGTGAGTACCAGCACATCAGTAAGCGAATGAGCCAAGTGGGCACTGCACAAGGCTGGGCCTCTCCATACCCATGGGGCAGGACAGAGCCTTTCCCCAAGGCCCTGCATAGGAAGTGGGCTGGGTGGCCCTCGGCAGGCTCTTCCCCTCACTGCTAACCCTGTGGGGAGATTCCAGGTGCATCACGCCCGTCTCTCCCTTCACTCTGGGGTCAGTCTGACCAATCAGCTGACTAGGTGGGTTGCCCAGCCTGAGTTCCCAGAGGGAACTGGCTGGGGAAGGCCAGGAGTCCCTGTTCCTGCCGTGGCTCTCTGCACAGTGATTGCCAGCCTGTGCAATGTGAGCCCTAGAGGCCCCTGGGGAACAGCTATCCCTTCAGCCTGGATGCCCTGCCGGGTGCTGATTAGCTGCCCAGAGCCTAGGATGGAATTACAGCCCAGGCCAGCACCTGCAAGGGGCTGCTGTTTGTCCCCCTAGTCTTGGCCAGCTGACTCAAGGGTACCTATGTGCTCAGGGCCACAAGGGGCTGGGGAAAGGACAGGCTGTGGTGCCAACATGTGAGAAGGGGCTCAGGGACCACAAGGAGATGGGGAGAGGGGCTGTAAGGAGGCCAGGGCAGCAGGGTAGAGCCTGGACCCAGAAAGGTGGGGACAGAGGTCAGACAGTAAAGAGAGCACAGGCCAGCCTGGGGCAGGTGAGACCTGGAGCTGGTCCCCTGTGGGCTGTGGAAGATTGGTGGGCCCCATGGGGGAGGATCTCATGGAGGGACCAGGCATCCTCCTGACATTGCCAGGAATCTCCCTGGGTCTATGGTCAGGCTGAGAAGTTCACAGGCCCTCAGAGGAAAGACCCCAGCTCCATTCAAACACCACAGGCCTGCTTGGGCCAGGCTCGGGCTGCCTTAGCACTCCTGAGCTGGGCCTGGCTGTGGCAGCTGGCACTGAGGGCTAGCTACCCTGTCCTGTCTCCTCCTCACCCCTGCCCTTCTGTCTGGAGGACCCTGGGCCTGTCCCTTCTCCTCCTCTCTGCCTCTCTGCCCTGTGGCACCAGTTCCTCTGGTCTAGGCCTCCAGCTCCTCCATTCCCTCTTCCTGCCCCTGGACCCACAACAGGTGTGGCCTGGCCTCTGTCTGTGGGAAGGTTTGGAATTCAGAGTCCTGGTGTCCTGGCCAGAAGTGCTGGTGGGAGCCAGGGCTCAGGAAGGAAGGGGGCTGGTGGTTGGCAGTGGTGTTTGGAAGGACGACTGGGAGCAAGCACGCTCTTGGAATGGAGGTGGGTCGACAGTTGGCTGTGGCAGCTGGAGCGGCAGTTGGGGCTTGGCAGGGGTGCAGGCCTGGCGGACAGTTGGGGTGGGGTTGGCAGGTAGCCCCTGGCCCCAGAGCAGCTCTGGAGGGTGGTCTTAGAGAGGCCTGGGCAGGAAGGCAGGGCCAGCTGGCACAAGCCATGCCCAGGAGGAGGACCACCTCAATGCAGCCTCAGTGAGTGACCTCCCTGCCTATGAATGGGTCTCTGCTGCAGCCCAGGGCCAGCCTCCAGTCCACCCACAGGACCCAGGGTGACGTGTGGTGGGTGGCTCCTTGGACAGCCCCAGCATCCTCAGACCGGCAGCAGCCTCTCTCCCCGCCCTGCCCTCCTCCTCTCTCTGACTGGGCTTCCAGCAGCGGCCTGGAGGGGGCAGGGGCAGGTTCTGGGCAGTTCCCTGGGAGGGGGCAGGACTCCCAGGGCTGTTGCCATGGGGACGACTGAGCAGCACCACTGGCTGGTGAATAAACAGGCAGGTTCCCTGACCAGTGACTGAGACAAAGGCGACATCAGAAAACCACTGGGGGTGGATGAGAAAATGTTGCTTTGGGGGAGATGGGGGTGGTGATGAAGGCCCTGGCAATGTGGGGGTAGGGGCTACCCAGGGTGACACTAGGTATCCCACTAGGAAGGGATATTTGTTGTTCCTCTATCATTTTCTTTCCCAAAGCTCCTCCCAGGCCATCCTTCACAAAAGCAGTCCTGTGAAGAGGAGAGGTAGGTCCCTGCTATCTTGGCCCCAGCACCTGACATGGGTCCCTCTCAGCTCCCATGGCCCTGTGAGGTGGAGGGCAGATGGCCAGCTGCCAGAGTAAGTGGTCTTGTGAGCACAGGTGTGCAGAGAGGCTGTGAGTGCAGGGCTGTGCCACATGGCTGTGGTTCTAGCAGATTGTCCCAAGTCCCTTCTGCCAGTTCTTGGGGCAGAAAAAACAGGGGTCTTGATCCTCAGTTAGACAAAGCTGCTAGGGTGTGGGGCTCCCAGGTGAGAGAGGCCTCAGTGCCCTGGAGCTTCTTCCATCCAGGCTCAGGCTAGGACCCAGGAAGAGTTTCTACAAACATAGGCAGCCCTAGACTGAGATGTGGGGTAGGCCTGTGTAGTGGTGAGATGGAGGTGAAGGCTCCCTTCTCACTGGCAGGCCCCCTGAGCAATGAGTGAGCACCAGTGTGTGCTCTGCTGAGACATCCTTTGCCCTTGTTCCATTCCTGCATGGAGGCACAGTATACCACCACCACCATCCTCCTGGGAGGGTGCCTGGTGTATCTAGCAAACCTGGGGGAGAATAGCACTCTCTGAGGAGTGAGAGCATGGGCAGGCTCCACAAGAGGACTCTGGGTCAGGCACTGGGGCTCCTTAGTCTGGCCCGACAGTCCACGAGCTCGCCCACCTCTCCAGGCCTCCTTTCCTCCATGAACTACCACTGAGCTCTAGGTAGGTACCCAGATTGGGGGCGTGGGAGGAGCACTCTGCAGAGAGTGAGAAGCATGTGACCAGACACATCCTCCTGGAAGCCTAGCTGCCACTTCTCAGGTGGCTGTGCTCAAGTCTCCACCTGCATAAGGCCAGGGAGGGCTGGTTGTTTCAGACCAGGGAATGTGACCAAGAGGGTTGTCCAAAAGAAAGGCTGGGGCTGGGGGCTCCTGGGCTGGCAATGCGAGCCCACAAGGCTGGAAAGGGGATGGGGTGGGGTGTCTGCACAGCCACTTCCAGGCGCCAGCCATCAGTAAGGGAGTGTCCAAGGCTTTCATCACTGGCTGCCAGACCTTGCGGCTCGCCCTTGCTCACTCATGGAGAATTCGCCCAGCCTGCCCTCCCACTGACGCCTGTGAATGCCTCCTTACACATTCTGAGAAAGCATCCATAATGGCCCGCCGCCTCCCACCTCCGGAGGAATTCCGCGGCTCTGGGCCCACGGGGAGGCAGCGTGCAGACCGCCCCAGGTGCCTCTCCATTGGTTGGCCCAGCCGTGCTTGATTCCCCGGCGCATCTGGCCGCCCCCAGGCTCACCTCCCTTCCCGCCATCGCTCTCGGGCAGAGGAAGCGAGGTGGCCTTTACCCTTTGCGCAGGCCGGCCAGGAATGCGGGTCCGCGCTTCTCATTCCACCCGCCCGAGGGCTCGAGGACAGCGGAATCGAAGAGGGACGCACAGGCCAAGGCGTGCATGCCTCGCTGCGCAGCTGTGGGACAGGGTTGGGGAGACTCATTCCGGGCAGCAAGAATCGCGATTGCAGGCGGGGGAGCTGGGCAAGGCGGGGGCCGCTCGTTTCCCGCCCAGCGCCCTCCCGGGGCAGACCACTCGACCGGAAGGACTAACGTGCGGCCGCTGGTGTTCTTAGTTGGCCAAACCCAAGCACCAGTGAGGGCACCGCCACGTGGCCCGCGCCCCAAGGTGCGCCTTTCCCTGGGAGTGCCAAGGTTCCCCGATGGCTGGGCGCGAGGTGCCCAGGTCCTCCCACACCTCGCGCCCCTGGGCGCCTTGGGAGTGCCTTTTCGTCATGTAGTCAGCAGCCCGCGGAGCCGCCTGGGCTATGGGGAAGTCATGAAGTTTTCGAGACGCGCGCAGCGCGATGGCGCGTCGGGGCGCGAGGACAGCCTGTGACCCAGGGACAGCGCGCCCCCGAGGAACTGGCGCGTTGGCAATGCCGGGGAGCGCAGTCGGGAATGGGCAGGGCTGCCCTCGCCCAGCTCGCCTTTCCTGTCTGGGTGGTCTCCGGGCTGCTGGACACTCGCGGGAAAAGGACGCCCCGGCTAGGGAAATCTGCACCGTGCCGCCCCAGCTCACAGCCGGCCCAGGGGAGGGGGCTTCCCACAATGCCCAGCGAGCTCCAGCCCGCACTTCCGCTGTCCGGCCGCCCACGGGGGGGAGCCGGGAGGAGAACGGACCCCCTCCGCGGTCCCCCGCGACCGGGCTGCACGGAGCCCGGGCCGAGCTAGGGGCGGGGCCGGCGGCCGGCCGGTGTGGGCGGGGCCCGGGGCGGTGGCCGTGGCCAGGGCGCGGCGCGGCCCAATCAGCAGCGGCCGGGCACGCGCCGGGGGGCGGGGTCAGGGTCCGCGGGCGGGGCGCGCGCGCTCGGGCGGCGGGGGCCGCGGGGTTGGAGCGGGCGCGGGAGCGCGCGTCGGCCTGACGGACGGACGGACGGACGGACAGAGCGAGCAGCCCAGGCGAGCGCGCAGCTCGGACCCGCCCGGACGCAGCGCTTGCCCGGCCGCAGCGGTGATCACCGGGCTGGTCCAGCAACCTCGGCGCCCGCCCTCGCCCGCGCCCCATGGGGTCACAGGTAAGCTGCGCCGGCTCATTGTCCGCGCGGCCGGCCGGCGCATCGCGGTGGGGGCCGGGCCCGGCCGCTCTGGGACCCAGCCGCCCCAAGCCCAGGCCCGCCCCCGCCCCCGCCGCCCCGCCACGCCCCGCCCCGCGGGGGCGCCCTTTTGGTGGCGACCGGCGCGCCCCGGCTCCAGCTCCAGGGGGCGGTGAGGACCCCGGCTCCGCGCCCACTGTTGCCCAGTCTGGGTGGCGTGGGCGGGGCGGGCGCGGCGCTGGGTCCCCGTGGGGCTGCACGCGGAGGCGGCGACAGCAGCGGTGGCGGGGCTGCCCCGGCCCCTTGCCCCGGGCACCTCCCGCCGCCGCCTCCGCCCGGGTCCCTGCCCGTCACCTCCGAAAGGGGAATTTTCCAGCTGGTAATTTCTGCTGCGTCAACGCCTGGTCCCGAGAGGCGGACCGGGGGCGTCCTAGTGCCCCCCGCCCGCGCCGCCCAGCGCGCCCCCCGCCGGCACAGCCCAACCGCACCCGGACTCGCCCGCACCGACTTTGCCAAGAATCAGAACTGCGGGAGGTGGGCGAAGGCAGGTCTCTGAATCCTGCGGGGCCTTGGGGGTCATTGTCTCTCCCAGAAGCCGGACGCCCCGCCTGGTCTCCATTTTAATTACCGGCTGAACCGGGGCGCAGGGGCCTCCGAGGGGCGCTCGGAGAGGACTGGGTGCGCAGAGGGAGTGGGGTGCGCTGCGAGCGGCGTCTTTGTTTCTCTGTAAATAGACATGTCAGTTTCACAGGGTAGCGCGAGTCAGTGTCTGACAACTCAGTCTGGTTAGCGAATGGGAATTTTCTGCTCCGGGGGCAGGGCTGTGGCTACTTGGGGTTCCCCCAGCAAATTCACTATTTGTAGATTTAATGAGCCACAGACAATAGGGCTGGACTAAGGAACCTGGGTACAAACCAAAAGGTGCGAAGAGCAGATATATTCTGACACCGAAGAAATATAAACAAAAGAAAGTTTGAGTGAGATTCGTAGTGAATTTCCTCTCGGTGCTACAATCTCAGCGATGTATTTGGAGCACATTACAGTGGCAAGATTGTTATCTGCATTGTTTAAAGAAATGCTAATTAGGAGACTAGCCAAGGACCTGGTGTAGACACCTGTGCAGCGCACTCATTAATTGTATCAACTGTAGAATCTTTAGAATTGGATTTGTATCAAAGCAGACTTCCCGTTTGGTAACAGACTTGTGCATACACCTCTTATTGGCTGTCATGCCTGTGCAAGGCGTATCTCCACTCTAGAAGAGTGGAAAATAGCTTGTTCATTAAAAGGAAATGCATAGAAGGGTTTTTCACATGAATAATGAAGCCACGAATAGAATTTTATCATAGTAGAATTTTTCCATTTGGGGTATCTTATGATAGTAGCAGATATTTTGAACTGAAAACCTTCGGGCACCTCAGTCCTATTGTTGGAGAAAGGATAAGGGAAGGATGGGTGTACTTAGGCAGGAGTCACTATAGATTTAAGTAGAAACTTAAACACTGTATCCCCTAAAAAGCTAGTAATTATTTCCATAGCCCTTGCTGGAGGGAAAAAGGGTGGGAAGTTACTCTGGGATTTTTTTAAGGCAGTAGAATGCACTCATTTTGGGGTGTTTATTTTTTATTTTTTTTTTTGAGACAGAGTCTCAAGCTGTTGCCCTGGGTAGAGTGCTGTGTGTGTGGTGTCACAGCTCACAGCAACCTCAAACTCCTGGGCTTAAGTGATTCTCTTGCCTCAGCCTCCCAAGTAGCTGGGACTACAGGTGCCTGCCACAATGCCGGGCAATTTTTTTTGTTGCAGCTGTCATTTTTTTTAGCTGGCTGGGGCTGGAACCTACCTGAGCTACGGGCGCCACCCACTTTGGTGTGTTTAGAAGTCCAAAATTCAGTCTTTTTTTTTTTTTTTTTTTTTGCAGTTTTTGGCTGGGGCTGTGTTTGAACCCACCACCTTCGGCATATGGGGCCAGCGCCCTGCTCCTTGAGCCACAGGTGCCACCCCCCAAACTTCAGTCTTATCTAAGGCCAGCCTGGGATAACATTTAAGTAAGCCTCTCCCTGACATTATCCTGGATGTAAGAGTTTTGTTTTGCTTAGATGAGATAATTTATGCTCAGGTTTATCTGTTTTGTATATGAAAATAAGTTGTTCCTGTGCTCAGACTCAGTTCCACTCCTCTCTCCATTGTCTAGGACTGTTGGACTGTTGACCGCAGAAGCAACAGCGCCCTGGAGGTGCCAGGCCAGGCTGATCCATTGCTCCTGAGATTTCCCATGCCCCTTGGTCACACAGTAGCATAGAGATCAGTAAACATAGTGAAACTGCTCCAGTGATTTAGAAAAAATACCCTTACTTGTGGACACTGTCATTGTGGGAGGGTACATTATTTACAAATACTTTTCAACCACATTACATTTTTTTTTTTGAGACAGAGTCTTACTATGTCGCCCTCGGTAGAGTGTTGTGGCGTCATAGCTCACAGCAAGCTCAAACTGTTGGGCTTAAGCGATTCTCTTGGCTTAGCCTCCCAAGTAGTTAGGACTACAGGTGCCTGCCACAACGCCTGGCTAGTTTTTGTTGCAGTTGTCATTGTTGTTTTAGCTGGCCTGGGCTAGTTTTGAACCTGCCAGCCTTGGTATATGTGGCTGGCTTTGTACCACTGTGCTATGGGCACCAAGCCAAACAACCACATTAAATTTTAAGAGTAAACTTTTCAACATTGTCCTAATGTGGGGTTTTTCAAATTAAGGAAATTGGGACACTTTGTCCCTGTAGTCTGTGTTTCTGGGACACTTGTATACTCGCTTGCTTAACTCTTTTTCAGAGGTCTCAGACCAGCTTCTGAGAGCTGAGGAGACCCACTTAATGCGTGGTGTCTCGAAAGTGCCACAAGCCTTGGAACTTGAGCTTATCCCTCACAGTGCTGATGCTCGTGCTCAGGCACCCATGCTAAAGCCAGAGGAATGTTCCAGAAACCCTCGCTCCTTCCCAGCCCTGTACCCTGGAGTCACAGTGCATGTGGCACCCTGTTGCTTCATGTCCTTGCCCGAGTTATGTTCTCCTAAAACTGTGATCTTGTTTTATTTTTTTGGAGGCAGAGTATCACTCTGTCACCCTGGGTTGGGCTCTGTGGTGTTATAGCTCACAGCAACCTCAGAACCCTCAGTTCAAACCATCCTCCTGCCTTAGCCTCCCAAGTAGCTAGGACTATAGGCAACCACCACCATGCCCATCTAGTTTTTCTATTTTTAGTAGAGATGGGTTCTCAATGTTGCTCAGGCTGATCTTGAACTCCTGAGCTCAGGCAATCCACCCACCTCGGCTTCCCAAGGTGTTGGGATTACAGGCATGAGCCACTACACCCACTCAATGTGATCTGATTTAACATAGCCTCCCTTAAAATATCTTGAGTGATGGTGGATTGTTAATAATCCCCCAAAAATTTCTCCTGTGAATCTTTACCTTCTGAAAAGATAAAATTTTTCTCATTGCTATAAGTTTGCTTGAATGGCCTAACTCCTAAGAATAAGTGGATGATTATAAATCTCTATTAAAGCCACAAGACTTATTTAAGTCTTTGAAATATAGTCGTTGTGTCCTAAACTGGCTCTGGCTTGGTGTGGCTAGTTCTGGCTATGAGCTTGTACAGAAGCTGGAGTCTCAGACTGTGGGGTCAGCAGGGTTTTTCTCCTTTCCTGCCATTATTGCTTGTGCATTCTGCTTGCCTCACTTGTACAGAATCAGGCTTGGTGTTCTGGGTTGCTAGTGACAACAAAATGTGTCCTCCGGTATTATTTGTAGATGGAAAAGAGAACCTTTTTTTTTTTTTCTTGAGACAGTCTCACTTTGTCACCCTTGGTAGAGTGCCATGGCGTCACAGCTCACAGCAACTACAAACTCTTGGGCTTAAGCAATTCTCTTGCCTCAGCCTCCCAAGTAGCTGGTACTACAGGTACCTGCCACAATGCCTGGCTATTTTTTGATACGGGGGTCTCACTCTGGCTCAGGCTGCTCTGGAACTGGTGAGCTCAGGCAGTCCACCTGCCTTGGCCTCCCAGAGGGCTAGGGTTACAGGGGTGAGCCACCTCACCTGGCCCTAAGAACCTTTTGTAATAAACTAAAAAGTTATCTGTTAAAGGATATGAACCAACAAAACCAGTCAAATTTATCCTAAGTATGATTTATGCAAAGATTTCTGTTGACTAGTTAAATATCGACAGTGCTGTTTAACTCTAATTTAGATTTTAAATTGCCCAGTGTTTTTAAATACTACTATTTTGATTTAAAAAATTGCTATCCTGGTGGCGCCTGTAGCTCAAGCGGCTAAGGTGCCAGCCACATACACTGGACCTGGTGGGTTTGAATTTGGCGGGGGCCTGCTAAACAATGACAACTACAACTAAAAAATGGCCAGGTGTTGTGGAGGGCACCTGTAATCCCAGCTATTTGGGAAGCTGAGGCAAGAGAATCGCTTAAGCCCAGGAGTTTAAGTTTGAGTTTGAGGTTGCTGTGAGCTGTGATGCCACGGCACTCTACCCAGGGTGATAGCTTGAGGCTCTGTCTCAAAAAAAAAAATAAATAAAGGGGCGGCTCCTGTGGCTCAAAGGAGTAGGGCGCCAGCCGCATATACCAGAGATGGCAGGTTCAAACCTGGCCCTGGCCAAAAACTGCAAAATAAATAAATAAATAAATAATAAAATAAAATAAAAAATTACTATTCTAGGTATTTTAGAATAGAAAGTTGAGGCCAGGTGCGGTGGTCCACACCTGTAATTCCAGAACTCTAGGAGGCTGAGGCAGGAGGATCATTTGAACTCCAGAGTTGGAGACCAACCTGAGCAAGAGTAAAATACAATCTCTATTAAAAATTGAATAATTAGCCGGATGTGGTTGCATCTATATCCCAGCTACTTAGGAGGCCGAGGCAGGAGTTTGAGGTTGCTGTGAGCCAGGATAATACCACAGCACTCTAGCCTGGGGCAGTACAGCAGTACCGTCTCAAAAAAAAAGAATAAAAAGTTGAGAAAGCATTTATAGAACTTTATTTTTTGACAGATGTGTTTTTTGAGTCCTGTTAGAGACATTCTGGAGTTTCTTATTCATGACAATTCTTTGGTGTTAATTGAGGGCCTCCTATTGACCAGCCTTTGGGCCAGGATGAGGGCCTGTAGGACGGATTGGGAGATGCACAGCTCTGATGTGGCCTGATGTGGTGAAAAAGGCTGGTAAGAACTCAGAGGAAGACGGTGTAAACTGCTGCAGGGAAGAGCATTTGAGTCTCTAAAGATGACTTAAGTGAAAGCGTGTCCACTCAGAGACCCTGTGCCCAGCTCTGGGTCCAAAGTGTCCTGACCCAGCAGCTGCCCTGCCCTTGTGGAGTGAATCAGGTGCTAACCTCCGTTTTTCAGAGAATGGATGGCTGATGAGAGGGCAGGATCAGGTTGAGGTGGCTTTGAGGGATCCGATGGCCCTGGGGCAGGCATGAGAAGGGACTCTAGTTTCAGATCAAGTCTTTTTTTTATTTTTATTTTTTTTATTATTTTTTATTTATTTATTTATTTATTTATTTATTTATTTTTTGAGACAGAGCCTCAAGCTATCCCCCTGGGTAGAGTGCCATGGCATCACAGCTCATAACAATCTCTAACTCCTGGGCTCAAGCGAGTCTCCTGCCTCTGCCTCCCAAGTAGCTGGGACCACAGGCGCCCGCTACAACGCCCGGCCATTTTTTTTGGTTGCAGCCATCATTGTTGTTTGGTGGGCCCGGGTTGGGGATTCGAACCCACCACCTTAGGTGTACATGGCTGGCGCCTTAGCCGATTGAGCCACAGGCGCCGAGCCTATTTTTTTATTTTTTTGAGACGGAGCCTCAAGCTATCCCCCTGGGTAGAGTGCCATGGCATCACAGCTCATAGCAACCTCCAACTCCTGGGCTCAAGCGAGTCTCCTGCCTCCGCCTCCCAAGTAGCTGGGACCACAGGTGCCCGCCAC